>JBBPBX010003747.1:0-30366 GCA_038048925.1 Garcialebias charrua
CCTCCTGCTCTGCCTCCAGCCTCCTGCCTGTCCTCCAGCCTGCCTCCAGCCTGTCCTCCACACATGCACCACACAGGTAAGGAGAAGTTGTTGTTGTCTGTGTTGTTGTTCTCTGCAGGTGCTGACGTGTGTGTGTGGTTGTGTTCCAACAGTTCATCCGCGTGTTGCTCCACGTCATGGATGAGCCTCTGGTGCTGCCTGTCCTCCAGCCTGCCTCTGGTGTCCTGCATGTTGCCTCCATCCATCACCTTTGTGTCGTTCTGCATAAATGACTGCTGCCAAAAACCAAAAAAACTTCATGTGATGCACAGACCTGCTCACATCAGGACCACAGACCTGAACTGACACATGCCTGAACTTACAGCTGGCCTAAAATGCTCACAACATTCATTGTTGAGCAATGGCTCAGCAGTTCCATCAGATGCAGGTTTGATCATGAGAACAACATCTGTCTACCTACACTTCGGTCAAAGTAAGACAATTTTGATTCATTTTTCTGCTGCTTCTCGCTTTTTCTGAGTTCATGGACTTCTTTCTCATGCACATGGACACTCATCAACACAACGTGCTCATGTGTGATTGCTGACATCATTTTGCTGATGTGACTCTCTGATTTGCTGCTGTTTTGCTGTGAAAAGCTGCACTTTGACAAGTGTTCATGTGTGATTGTTGACATCATTTTGATGATGGGAATCCCTGGTTTGCTGCAGGTTTGATGTGAAAAGCTGCACTTTCAGAAGTGCTCATGTGTGCTTGTTGACATCATTTTGCTGATGGGAATCCCTGGTTTGCTGCAGGTTTGATGTGAAAAGCTGCACTTTCAGAAGTGCTCATGTGTGCTTGTTGACATCATTTTGCTGATGGGAATCCCTGGTTTGCTGCAGGTTTGATGTGAAAAGCTGCACTTTCAGAAGTGCTCAAGTGTGATTGTTGACATAATTTTGATGATGAGATTTCCTGCTGATTTGCTGCAGTTCTGATGTGAAGTTACTGATGTACAGGTGTTTATGGATGCATGTGTGGTGTAATGGTTTAGATAAGTGCTTGTAAATAAAGTTCTGTGCATGTATATAGCCCAGTATGTCAGTGTCATGCTGTTAAATGTGGGCGCGGCGGTCCGTTAGCGGTATTTCCGCGACCTACGAACAGAATAGCGACCTACGAACGAGACGCTACTTTCACCCCCCACCTACGAACCGATCGACCTGCGAACGGTTCTTAGGTCCCAAACTCGTTCGTAGGTCGGGGGTTCCCTGTATATATATATGTTGTGCCATTTTATGGAAAGTTAAAAGATGATGTCAGCTGAACTTTAACTCTATTAGCATCCACTTACAAAACTGAAGCCAAAATTGAGTATATAACCTCACTACAAAATTACCATCTACACCCTCCTAACTTGGCTATCATATTGTCAATTACAGTGTAACATGACACTTTGCAAAGTCTTAAAAGTTGAAACCAAAGGTATTCAAAACACACATTTGACTATCACCACAGCTGGGAAAGAACTGCATGAATCAACAAAACTCAAACGTGAAAAGAAGTATCTGAACTGCATTTGAACTTTTCAGTTAGGAAATTGTCCCATTCGTTTACATGGGGGGACAGGACTTTGCAACAGTACAGCATCCAGCCACTAGGAGGCGCTTGCTCTTTGAGACTTCAACTTCTGACTTCTGGTCCTGTCTCTAAGTAATATATGTGCCAATGACAGTCCTAAACCTTGTGCTTCATTGCCGTTTTACTGAACAAACTTTATTGGTCAGAAAGCTTGTAACACTGTAAAAACATTAACAGAGAACGTACCAGTATTTAAAAGAACTAGAGTTTTCCACCTTTGACAAACTGGCTAAAAATGTCAGTCAGGAATAAGACATTTGCATAAAATCTATATTTTTATTGGAAATATAGAATGTGCACGCTACATCATTTTCACACAGGTGATACACTTTTATGCCCACTAAACATTTAGACATGTGCAGGAACATGGAGACAATAGGACTTTCCTGTAGTGTTTGGCATCTTCAGCCTGAATGCGTTAAAGGAATCAGCAAATTGCTTCCTTAGCTATTTCCTCTGAGCGCAACTTGGCCAATTTTACTCATTGCTTATAGGCTCTGTAACTCACTATTAAAATGTGTTACTAAGTTGGCATTTTTTTGCCATTCAATGACCCACAATGGTCAAGGAAAAACAATAAAGGGAGAACTGGCCCTCAAGTTGAGCGCTAACCATCTTCTAACTGTTGTGTGTACAAAGTTGGGTAACTGACTTGTGTATTTCACATTTTATGTTAGCTCAAGTGTTAATTAAACACAGGATGTGCTTGTATTTGCTGTTAAGTGTTTCAAATGCTGATCTCAAGCCTTTATATTAACATCTCATACTTTATATAATTAAAATGTTATACATTGTTATAGACCGTAGCTTAAAAATACATTCAGCAGGAGAGAACACAGGGGCTGCCACAGTTATCAAATAAACCCCCCTGCCCACCTCTAAAGGTTAACAACCATGTTCTCAGCTTGTAATTACCTTGACAACTGTTACTGCTATCTTGATAGTCATAAAAAGCTCCAACAATCATTACCACGCACAATTCCAGATACTACACTGACTTTAGCTTAACCAGTAAGCATAATTAAAATGAGCCCCCAACTGAGCGTTTTAACAGACAAGGTGTGCTTATAGTCACTTTGCCTCTGATAAGTACGACTCGAGTTGGTTGATCAGTTCTTCTCAGCTGTAGGTGAATACCCACTGTGACTGGTTTCCACACGCCGTAAGCGGCATCGCCATTGCAAAGTGGGCGGTCATCATAACATGTCATTGTGCTTGATGCTCTGGTAACATCAGGCGACTGTCAGTTATGGAGGATTTCAAGCTGCTATTTTTCATTTTGATGATCCAAACCCACACTCTGCCTTGTGCAACGACCGGAGAGGAAATGGAGGTTCAGATGTGGTTTGCAGTTTTGCTGTGGGTCATACTTCGCTGGAATTAATGGCTGCTGCGTGCTTACAACAAAATCGTGACCTTGGAGCAGTTTGCTTAGAACCGCAAACAAGATGGTCCCATAAACTGGATTGAGTGGTGAGTACCAGAACTGGGCAGGCCCTTAACTAGTGCAGTGTGGAGCAGAACCACTGAGAGTTGACACTGGTTAGTGTCAAAATGTTGCTGGATGTGTGTAGCCAAAGGGTAAAAACGTGGTTGTCAATGGTAAATAAATAAACAAAGTAATTAATTCATAAAATGAAAAGCATATTTACATGATTTGTCCTCTTATACTGAAATAATTCAACATTAAAGTGCAATTTCAAAACTTTAAGCTTTAGGCTCTGTCACATTTTAAGTACAAATAAAAATAAACAGCAGCAGTACAACCAAACCCTGACCGGTGAGCTGCTGCATCCTTCCTCAATCACTTTCAGTTATTATTTGCCTCAATGCCTCTCAGCCAATGATCGCTGCAGCTTGACACCAGCTCCACCAGCCGCTCATCTTTGAAAACTTTCTGAAGACGGCTCTGCAATGACTAAATCAAAGGTGAAGAAATACATAACACCCGCTGCCTGTCAAGCCTTTAAACCACATATGTCAAAGTCAAGGCCCGTGGGCCAGATCCGGCCCGCAAATTAATTATCTATGCCCCCCTGGATGATATTTAATAGCCTATATGCCACGGGGGGGCGTGACGTACTTCCGGCAAAATCGAACACCTACCCGCCACTTCCGGTTCCCATCCACCTCCGCTGTTGTCAGCGTTAGCTCCTAGTAGCCTACCATAACAACGAGCCGAAACGGGAAGCGGCCGCGCGCTACCGGCACTACACGTGAGTACCGTTGTGTCCGCCCACCGGTGGGAACAGCTGTTCCGCGGGGGGGTTTCGGCGAACATTTATCGCGGCTATCCGTAGGGGGAACGTCGCCATAATTTTATATGGTTTTATATGTGTATAGAGTTGTTATTGGTGTGTATGCTGATGTTTTATTAATTGTATTTAGTCATTTATGTTCGTGTCTTTCCCGCTAACCGGAAGTGCGCCGACTGTGTAATGACTGCGGAGATGCTGAAACGGAAACCCGTGGCATATAGGCTATTACTATTAGAAACAGGCCACAGCCGCCCACTGGTGTTTTGCACGCACCAACACTACATTCCCCACAATACAACTGTAGTAGGGATGGGGCCGATCCGATCCAGAGTCGTGTCTCATGAACCCAGAGTAATAAGACCCGCCTCACGTCACATTCAGGAAATCCATTTCATAGTTTGCAGCCAGCTACAGCGTGTGGACTGTGAGTAGCACTTTAGCTAACAGCTAGCCAACTTTTCATCGTAACATGTCCGCTGTGTGGAAGTATTTTACACTAAACACCACAAGACAGCAACGTGCAATGTCTGCAGAGCCATAGCGCCACATTAAACTGCGGTCAAGTTAGTTTTACGTTGGACATTCGAGCTCTGGGGCTTCAGCGGGACGCCACTCTCGCTGAACCGAAACAGGGAGACCGACCGCGGCCAGCTGCGTCCAGTCCGACCCGCTGTCTGACCGTCTCGTAGGAGGGACAGGCTGAGAGCGGCTGACCGAAATCAGAGCGCCCGCCCCAGATTGAACAAGAAAAACACACCGCTGAAGACACGGAGCTCAAATGTTCACAGAGAAGTTGCTAAACTTCATCATAATTAATGACCAACAGCTATCAGCTGTAGAAAATGAAGGATTTAGCAGCTTGATACTTGCAGCCAACAGTAAACAATCATAAAAAAGCATATTAATTAAAAATCACAAGAAAACTGTATTAAAAAAAAAAGAAACATAAACAGCTACATTATAAAACAATGTAAAATACTAAAAGCAGAAACATGTCTGTGTTGATTTATGCCATGAACTTAGCAGATGTAAAGCTATTTAATATTTTATTTAATTCATTTATTCATTCATTTAAAAGAGACAAAATAAAACAAATTCATCAAAAAGAAAACACGGAATGAAAAGAGTGCAGAAAGAAGAAAAAAAACTATTATATCACCCCCTTATACATGTACAGTAATAAACATTGAACCAGTCCGGCCCTTGGCTTGTAGGAAATTTGTTTTTTTGGCCCTCAGTGTTTTTGACTTTGACACCCCTCGTTTAAACTAAGATCACCTTTTAATGACAGCTCTGTCAGTTTTGGACAAATCTTGAAAATACTGTTACACGAGCTCTCATGCAATCAGTGCTCAGAATATGTGTTAAGGGATGACTCTTGGCTACCACCACACCACATTTTAGTTCAATATTTGTGATATTGACTGAATAGTATTCATTTTATTTATAGAAAGCTATAAGTGGAGGAACTCAACTCCTATGTTTAGTCCTGAGACACAATCTAACTTATAAACCTGTCGGACCCTTTGTGCACCTATTTACAATGTTCCCACCTTTAAAATGTTTTGGTTCATGATACAAATTGTTCATATGTGTTTGGGTCTTAATTAGTGACACAGCTCGTTTTTCGAGGTTTTGAGCTACTGAAATGTCAAGGTTACTGTTTTTATTCTCAAATGTCTTTAAGTGAAATAAACTTTTATCTAAGTAACACATTTTGCTACATTGTTATAACACATTTTATTCCTGCAAAAATATATATTTTTGATATTTTTGAAGGTGTTACAGTTTCTGTGTTGGATGTGAAAATCATTCTTGTAATTTGTTTCTTTTCCTTTGGTCTGAACGCTTCTTTCTAGTATGAGTAAAAAAAAATTATATGCGCTTTTGTTTTGTACTCTCAAATTTTTTTCCAGAAAATATTTCCGTATATTTTCCTATAGCTTCCTGCCCACTGATGTTGAGTGAAAAGTTAGTCAAACAAACTGTCACATTTGGGTTGTTTATGATGTATACATGTCTTTCTGCATGGTTCACAAAGTGCTGCAGCGTGTCCTGTCAGCCCTGAGACTTGCTCCGTATGGATTCATTGACTGACAGGATGACTGCAAGCTGCCAGGCTTGAAGCATCGAGTTGGCTCAGTCGATTTGTCCTTGGCTGACAGAGGGAGAACTGTGATGACACACAGAAAGAGCAAACTATTAATTCACAACAGCGAACTGCAATGCAGGAAGAGGGATGAGAATGCATACATTTAAAGGAGGACATGCAGGTCAAAGGTTTCATGATAAAATTAAAATGTTATGGCAAGGTGAAAAGGTACTTACAGAGAGGCATCCAGATTTTTAGTTGACTAAAGGAAAAGGTGATTTTAGGCTGCTTAAATTAAAATTTTACATTTGGCGCTTGTTTATAGTGAACAAAACTTGTGAACACAACATAAACAATCATAAGCTGAGAGAAAACACACACAAAATGTATTTTTTCATGATGTTATCTCAAGATAAACTATTGATCTAATTTTCTTGACATGATTTGTTCATCTCAATGTGGCAAGAAAACCAAGTTTGTTTTCTCAATGATTTGTATATTTTTTTTTCAACATAGAATTTTGAATTTTATTGCACTGACATCACAACTAAACAAATAGGACGGTTCTTTTTGAGAAATCAGAACTGTCATGTTGGCAACTAATTCAGGTTGAAAAACAGAGATAATCTGTCACTGATCAATGCATTTTTGTTATGATCATCTCCAAATGTCATGGCAGTGAAACAAAATTATTAACGCAAGAATCATTCGTTTTCAGTCTGTATGTTTAGTGTTTTAGTGTTGGTGTAAATTTTCATACTTTTATACTACTATGCAAAAACTCAGGACAGTGTTACACTTTTACTATTTTATGCTTATGTTTATTAAATGTTTTAGTGTTTGAGTGTTTAAATGGTTCCTGTTGCACCGAGGGACTGAGAGAAACGCAATTTCAATCCTGTGTATGTCCTGTACATATTGTAGTTCTGACAATAAAGTTGACTTTGACTTTGTATCAACGTATTTTGAAAAATAAATGTTCATTTTTTTATTTTATTTTTTTGGATTATATCATGTAATCTTGAGACAGTGTCATTGACAAAAAGACAGGAGAAAGAACTGGAATTAGCAGAAATGAAGATGTTGAAGTTCTCCTTAGGAGTGACAAGGATGGATAAGATCAGGAATGAGATCATCAGAGGTTTGAACAACTGGGAGATAAAGTTAGGGAGGCCAGACTGAGATGGTTTGGACATGTTCAGGGGAGGGAAGTGGGTATATTGGTAGAAGGATGTTAGAAATGCAGCTGCCAGGAAAAAGACAAAGAGGGAGGCCAAAGACGAGATACAGGGGGTCCCCGACTTACGAGCGCCCTGACCTACGAGGTTCCAGACTTACGAGCTGGCGAACGAGCAGTAAATTTGTAAAGAACATACAAAAAATACAGCACTTTTATGTGTTTTTAGATGAAAGTGTGTTAGCTAACCGTTTGGAAACAAGTTTCTGAGCATGTTTATGAACTAGTATGAACATTTGTGATGAAAAACGAGTGTTCGTAGTAGCGCTAGCATACATTTTCCGACTTAAGACCGAAAATCCGGACTTACGAGCAACACGTGTTTCGGGTTCCGTCGTACGAGATTTCGTGTTACGAGACAGTCGTAGGAACGGAACTTGCTCGTAAGTCGGGGACCCCCTGTATATGGATGCAGTTAGAGAGGACATGAAGGTAGTTGGAGTGAGGACAGAAGATGCAGAGGCCAGAGTGAGGTGGAGGAGGATGACTCACTGTGGCGACCCCTGAAAAGGGAAAAGCCAAAAGAAAAAAAGAAGAAGAAGAAGATATGTAATCTTGAGAATCAAATCTCCTTTTCACCAGAGATGAAGTTTGCTGGTTTTATCAAGAGAAGGGAACAATTCCCTTAAAAGAAAAACAGCAAGTCTGCTCATTCTTGACTTCTATATGTTTATTTTTTTAAAGTTTAGGTTTTCTTTTGCAATATAAGTTAAAGCGATATTAAAATACTGTTCTGGGAATTTGCTAAATGAAAGCAAAATGTGCAAATAATGGATTCAGTATTTTACCTACGGTTGAATTTGATCATTACAGTAGTTTTACAAATAAATGTTCGCTAATGCTAGTAACCTGATCGCACCCTTTAAACTTCAACCAGATTCTGCAAAGTCTTTTACAATGTTTCTTTGCACACTCACTCATGCACGCACGTACACACTGTTTTAAATCAATGCCTTACACTCTATGCACAGCATTTTTTTAAATCTTGCTTTTAAACCAAGAAGCATATTGGCGGCATTGGGGCGGTTCCCTGACGCCTACAGGAATGCTTCAGCTCGCTGCAGAGGCTGCTGATCAAAAGACGACCTCGGTTTATTATTTCTAGAATTGTTGTTGTTGCTGTTAAACAAATAGTAGTGTAGACTACTGGTGAGATTGTGAGTTAAAATCATGTTAACCAAAGAATACAGTGGGTAGTAACAGCATTTATTCAGAATATTTATATAAAAACTTATCATTTGTGGTGTGATAAAACAAATGACGATAAATGCAAAGGAGGAAAATTTATGATAATCAGGAACATCATATTTGTGTTCATGCTGACGTTGCTGGTAAAAAATACAACAATAGAACTGACATGATGTTGATGAAAACGTAACATAGACAAGTGTTGATAATGATGTAAACTCTGAAATGATGATAATCATGCACTGAATTTTATTGATGCTGACATCCAGAAGTTTATAAAGGTCACTATGATTTTATCCCATTAATATTTGAGACTGTATGATTCTTCTGACGATTATGATGATGAAGCTGATGGAAAAGTATGTGTTATTAAGCCTTTTGGTGTATGTGTTGTAAATAATCTATTTATAGTGGGACTGTGTGATCTAACAGGTCTGTGAGGTGCACATAGAGCCTGACAGTCCTCCCTCTCCTTTCAGCTGTAGAGAACACACCTTCAGCCATTCATCAGTGTCACCCTGTCGCCGTCGGTTACAGCTTGGGGCCCGTCGCGTCTTCATTACGGTCCAAATAAATCTGAAATAAAACCACAGATGATTTATTAGCTTCCGATGGCGTCGTGCTGGTTAGCATGGTCTGTCTCTACTCTGGCCCAGAGAGACAGTTCTTTGACATAAGAAGCAGAAATCTGATGTGACAGGAAGAGACGCTGGTATGATATCAGTTTGTGATCACAAATTTTGCCTGATGAGAGGAAGAGGGCATTCGGGAAACTGTCAAAGACCAGCAGTGCTCATCTGATGCATGTTTGAGTGACACTGGGTAATAATAGGAAGGCCACAATGTTATATACAGTATATATATATATTTGTTTAAATTGCATTTATAAAGACCAACAACATAATTGTTCCTGCTATAATATGATATTCTGCTCATGGGATGAAAATTTGTGCAAAAAATGTATCAAAACCTGCACATATCAGACAACATGAGCAACCAGCCCCTACAAAATATTAATATTTAACAACTGTTTGTGGATTTGAAGTAAATAGTTATATTCAGTATAATATTAGTGTGTTGTTAAAAGTTGGTGCAGTTTTAATAAATTGTTGGAAAAAACAAATTGAGATAATTGTCAATTTATCCAATTTAACGTGAGCTTCGGAGCCCTCTTGCTACAATGATTTTTGGTGAAATAACGCCACAGAAAAGGCTCTGCAGCCGATATAGTCAATTTACATACCGGTAATTGACAAGAAGCACCAAATTAATTCTTAAGAGTTTTGAACATACTGTACATGTAAATGAATAAAAAATGCATTTTGTGAATTTGTTTTAAGCAAAAGTGGACTTTTTAACTGAACTGGAAATAAAGCTGGAACATGCTAATTCAGCTCCATTAAGGGAAATAGAAAAATGTTTGCAAATTTTTTATTTAGCACATTTACAAGGACTATTTTTTAATTTTACTCAATAAAAACCTTGTTTTTAAATCCTCTCTTATTTTAGCTCCTTACAAATACCAAGTCACAGATAAGAACCAGTCTAGTTAAACTTATGTTTGTCACAGACACAGATATAACTGTACAACAAAATACTGTAAAAACATTCTTCTTTTGAAAGTGTTGGTCAGAAGGAAAAGGACTTGGTCTAAAAATCACAAAACGATGAACCTAGGTCAAGATTAAATGTTCTGAATAGGTAACTTATTTACAACAAAACACAATGCAGACATTTATTTTTAAAGTTATAAAACACCAAACAACATTTTATAATTTAAACAAATGTATGTCTAAAAACAATCTACTTTTTATACGTGTGTATTTTATTTTATTTTTTCTTAAGGCCCCCTCTACATTAGATATTACTCCTCTAGTACATACACAACCTGCTGAATTGTGGCAAATCTAGAAAATCTCCTTTAATATTAAGGAAAGCATCACAAACTTTATCTATAGTTTTCACTTCCTGTCTGCTTCCATGGCTTGAGGTGTCTTCTTGAACCCTTACCAGTGTTTCTGCGATGGGCATAACTCCCACAGACAGCAGCTACAGTATTTTCCGGTGTATAGGTCGCACCTTTTTATGGGTTTTTTCAAGGCCTGCGACCTATACACCGGTGCAACCTATATATGGCTTGTTATCACTTTCGGCGAAACAAATGTTTAAATCCAGCTCATTTCACAATTACGTTCATTTATTAAGGAAAAGTTCAGCTCAGACACACATTTGCTATAATTTTTATCAAACAAATAATTGTTTTTAAGTGTTAGTCTTCTTAAAAGCCTTGCTGTGCACTCCTGTGGCAGACATTTGCAGCAGAGCTAAACGTAGGTGCGACCTATCTAGGGATTTTTCCAATCTATTGGTGATGATTGGACAATGCGACCTATACACAGGTGCGACCTATACACCAGAAAATACTGTACAGGTACATGCTAGAAGACCACACCATGCAAGCAGCATGTTCTCACAACAGGTATCCACTTCTCCTTTAAGACGTTTCCATGACATTTTTACACTTAAAGCTCCGCTGACATCATCTTTTAACTTTCCATAAAATGGCACAACATATATATATATATATATATAAAGATTGACCTCTGATCGTTTTTGCTAAAACAATGTGAAATTAATGAAAATTCCTCTCCAAAATAGTTTAAAATTAGCGCCGTTTTTTTACACGGTAAATTCGGGTTTTTCCGGTCACGTGATTGTGACGTCAGATACAGATCTCTGCTCCAACGGCACATTTAATACAATGGAGAAAGATACAAACGCATCCGTCGAATTTAGCCATTTAAAACTTTAGATTTTAGCGATTTGGCTTCAGTTCGTGAAGAAGAAGTTATTTTGAGTGATAAACAACAAACAGCAAGGTTTCTTTTGTCCGTGTTGCTTTTTTTTTCAGGAGAGGTTTCACATACATGAAGTGAGCACCAGATGTCAGCAAAGCAGAGCAATCTACAGTGCTCTGTAAGAGTTATCACGATAGCTTTGCTGACATCTGGTGCTCACTTCATGTATGTGAAACCTCTCCTGAAAAAAAAAGCAACACGGACAAAAGAAACCTTGCTGTTTGTTGTTTATCACTCAAAATAACTTCTTCTTCACGAACTGAAGCCAAATCGCTAAAATCTAAAGTTTTAAATGGCTAAATTCGACGGATGCGTTTGTATCTTTCTCCATTGTATTAAATGTGCCGTTGGAGCAGAGATCTGTATCTGACGTCACAATCACGTGACCGGAAAAACCCGAATTTACCGTGTAAAAAAACGGCGCTAATTTTAAACTATTTTGGAGAGGAATTTTCATTAATTTCACATTGTTTTAGCAAAAACGATCAGAGGTCAATCTTAATATATATATATGTTGTGCCATTTTATGGAAAGTTAAAAGATGATGTCAGCGGAGCTTTAAAGTCGTAGCAGGAGTTCAGGTGGCCAGTCCTGCTTCAAATTCTCAATGGCCAAGCCATGTCGGTATTATTGACCCTGCAACCACAAAGAAAACTAAATGCAACCTTGTTTAACAGGGAGCTCTTTGTGTTCTTATTGCCCCTCTGAAGAACTTGCCAAGACCCTGCAAAGATCAGATTTTGGGGGATTTTATGTTGTAGTGGGATCATCACTTTCTTATTTTGCTTAATGACATTTAACTCTGCATGTCATCACTGAAATTCTGATGTACAGAACCAGAAGTCCAAGTGTGAACTGTGAAGTCCAAGTGTGAACTGTGTCCCAGAGTAAACACAATAAAAACATGCATTATCTGCAGCATTGTTCTTTAAAATGGCTCAACACTATTTATGTTTATGTTTATGTTTATTAAATTTGTTCATTTTTTTTACAAAAGAAATAATACAAGACAATCCCATAAATGATAATGTACAAAATATATAAAAATGAAAGGTAGCAGAAAGAAGAATAAATCTTATTATATCTGCCCCTTTTTTCGAACAATCAGATTAAACAATAATAATCTATAACCAACAGTACAAAATGACTAACTCTTTCTAATTTTCCAACAGTACAAAATGACTAACTCTTTCCAATTTTCTAACTAATACAATACACATTACGCTATTTCATATATTTTTTTAACACATTCGTTTTGATCATTTTCTTAAATGTAAACATTGACTTGGCATTTTCTATTAATGTATTACACAGAAAATATGCATACAGTACACACACTTAATGATACAGTACTGTAGACCATTGCATTAGGTAATACATTCAGCAAGTACTTTTACTTTAATACTTTAAGTATTTTTAAAAGCAAGTACTTATTTACTTTTACTTAAGTAAAAACATTAATATGGTACTTCTACTTTTACTAAAGTACATTTTTGTCTATTTATTTGTACTTTTACTTAAGTACAGTGTTTGAGTACTTTCTCCACCACTGGTCATCAGTCAGTATGACGAAACGTTTTCAACCTCTGATATGAACACCAATTTTTTAATTCTTACCTTTTTTTTCAACATAAAACATACTTCTTCATGTTTCACTTAGTAGACCAAGAGACAATAGGTTAGGATTTATACCGATATTTGTTTTGTGCCCAGCCAAGCCAACCCTGGAACAGTCCCAACGTAGCTATTTCTGCCGAGGCCAGACCAGATGACAGAGCTCCAGCTGACTCCAGGCCACTTCAGCAGGGAGAGGCACAGCTGAGACTTGCAGGTGTCACATTGTCCTGGTTGTCACTAACCCAATTACACCTGGATCGCTGGGGACTTGCTCGCTCTGGCACAGACACGTGCACAAATAGCGAGGCAGGTAAATGCATGCTGATATTGAATAGCCGAAGATATGTGAGAAAAAGATGAGGTAAGCTTCGGTAAAAAAAAAAAAAGATGTGCAGGAAATTAATTTCTTGCATGTCTTTAATTAATCATACATTAAAAAGGCTGAAGGAGTAGATGATTGTGAGAGAAATTAGATGTTAAAGTAAAAGAGAAATTTCCAAAGTCCTTTAACCTTTGTGCTATTTCCCATCCACCCTAATCTTCATTTCCCCCTTTCTGCTGTTGCTCTTTTACCTTCAGTCTTCAGCAGTTCTTTGGCAGACAGTACATGTGTATGAGTCCTGGAAGTTGTGACTGATTGCACAATGTTCAGTTTGCAAACTATGGTAAAAATGATATGCGCCTGTTTCTGTGAGGTTGTGTGCATGCATATGCAAATTTATGTACACACATACACACATATATATATATATATATATACTGTATGTATATATAGTCCTTATACATTATATATTAAATATAATATAATATATATTATATAATACATATAAGTATATATTATATATATAACATATACATCTACCTCTCTGATATATTGCAGAGACATAAATGAGGTTACACAGTTACATTACAGGAGCGTAATACAAAACAAGTGCTTATACTGTCAATTACTTGTTTTTATGGTAATACACGTTTCAATGTTAATGTTGGGTTAGTTGTTGTCTTTAAAGTTTGAATATTAAATGTAAGTCAATGTAAAGACCTCTGAAGACAGGAGAAACAACAGTGCATGTGTGTGTGGATGTGTGCATGCGTGCCCTAATGGTGTTTAATGCACAGACTAATGGTTTCAGCAGGGAATCCTTGTGCCGAGCTTTAGTCCAGGCCTGGGCTGATTGCTGGCAGGACCATTTCTCATCTTGATACTGCATGGAGGTGAGAGCCAGGGGAACACACACACACACACACACGTGCACTTACGCTCCTTGCCTCACATCAGCTTGCTTGAGCACACTGGCAGTTTCTCTTTCTTTGTTTTCTATTAATTTGTTTCCTACACCTCTTGTTTCCGCACTATCTTTCTGTCTTTATGAGATTTCTTCTATCTGCCTTTGTGTTTTAAATTTCATGGCTGGGATTTTCTTTTTGGCCTGCAGCAGGTGAAATTTTAAAAATCAACCCTAATCTCTTATGTCTTTTTCTGGGTGCTGCAGTGTTCTACTGCCATAAATAAAATGGTAAAGCCATGCACGACAGTTCCCCAAGGACCCTCATGATTTAAAAAAATAATAATTTCCAGCTAAGTAAACATGCTTACAACCTGTTACATCAGATAGTTGTTACAACAAACAACAACAGCTGTACTGTGAGTGGTTTTTTTTTAAACCTCTTTTTAACTTTTTATGATTTGAAACAATGTGCAGGGCTGTGTGTTTCATGTTTATTTATAAATTGCCCCTAAAAAATTAGGGTAATCACTCCTGATTTGAAGAAGTTGCATAGACAAATCCATCCGTCCGTCCGTCCATCCATCCATCCATCCATCCATGCATCCATCCACCCATCCATTGCCTACCACTTGTTCTGGAATCAGATAATAGGGGTAGCAGCTTGAGCAGGGAGGCTCAGACATATCTTGCCAATTTTTCCAGCTCTTTCGGGAGTAATCCAAAGCATTTCCTGGATCCAAAAGACATTCTCTCCAGCATGTACTGGATCACCCGCTGACTGGATCCTTCCCAAGATCTCGTCCTTGCCCAGAAAAGGTGTCCATTGTACAGTCTTACCAAATGCTCGAACCACCTCAACTGGTTCCTCTCTACACTTTTCTTAGACATGCACAAATGTTCAGAGTTTTCAGTCCTCAGATTTCCTAGATATATAAAGCATTTTATAGGTGGATTTAATGTTAGATTTTAGTATTTCATGGCAATTGTTGACCCAAAAAAATAATAATAATAATTAATTGTTATGAACTTGTCTCTTAAATAGATAGTTGTTTATTCAAAACATTTCTATTTCTTGCATCATTACTTTTTAAGGTTGTACTTCTTTAGTAAAAAATAATAAAACATAAATAATTAAAAAACAATGTAGGTACTGTATTAATTTTTGATAAAGCTTGTGCATGCTTGGGTGCCTTTTTAAACTAAAGCCCCAGCTATTTATTAAGTTAGATAAATATTTTCATGTGTTCATGATAGCTGCTGGTTTTATTTAAAGCAGTATTTAATGTTGCTCATGTCTGAGGATCTCCAAGAGTATTGCAGCTTAAAAACAAGTACTGTATTAGTATAGCTTTTATATCAGGTTGTTACTGTCTAACATGTATTTCAACATAGGTTTTATTAGGCCTTTAATAGCAGTTGGCTTGTTCATCAACACATATAATCAGAGTCAGAGTCAGAGTCAGAGAGTCTTTATTGTCATTTGCACCGCATGTGGTACATGTGATGAAAACGAGATTATGTACACGGGGTCCCAGTTACATCCAACAACAAATGCAAGAGAAAAACAGTAATAACATCTAGAACTAACTAAGAAAAACATCAACTAGTAATACACTAAGCCTAATATAGTGGGAATAAACAGCAGCACGAACATGAGTTTGTATGAGCAGATGGTCACAGATGAACACAGATGAACACAGCAACAAGAAAACAGATCAGCATCAGTATGATGTGATATTTTGCAGTGTTTATTTTTTATTTTATTTTTATTTATTCATGAGTCTAACAGCCTCAGGGTAGAAGCTGTTCCTCAGTCTAGTGGTTCTACACTTGATGCTCCTCAACCTCCGTCCTGAGGGGAGTGGGGCAAAGAGTGAGTGTGCTGGATGAGTGAGGTCTTTCATGATGCAGGTGGCTCTTTTCCTGCATCTGGAGGTGTAAATGTCTGTGATTGTGGGGAGACTGACTCCAACAGACTTCTGTGCAGCCTTCACCACTCTCTGCAGAGCTTTCCTCTCTTCAACTGTGCAGCCTCCATGCCACACGTTGATGCTGGAGCACAGGACACTCTCCACTGCACACCTGTAGAACGAGGTGAGAACTGGGCTGCTCAGACCAGCTCGTCTCAGCCGTCTGAGGAAGTAGAGTCTCTGATGACCTTTCTTGATCAGGCTGGTGGTGTTGTTGCTCCAGCTGAGGTTATCATTCATGTGTACACCCAAGTATTTGTAGCTGGAGACCACTTCCACTGCAGACCCGCCTATTATCAATGGGGCATGGGTGTGTTTGTTCCTTCTGAAGTCCACAATCATCTCCTTTGTCTTCTTCACATTCATGTGAAGATTATTCTCTTTGCACCAGCTCTCCAGGTGTTCCACCTCCTGTCTGTAGCTGGACTCATCATTGTTTGTGATGCATCCCACCACCGCTGTATCATCTGCAAACTTAACAATATGACAGCCTGGAAGTGTGGCTGTACAATCATATGTGAGCAGAGTGAACAGAAGGGGGCTCAGCACACATCCCTGAGGAGAGCCAGTGCTGAGGGTTATGGTGGAGGAGGAGAAGTTGTGGATCTTCACGGACTGTGGTCTGTCTGTTAAGAAGTCTAGTACCCAGTTACAAATAGAGGGGCTTAGTCCAAGTGTAGATAGTTTGTCTATCAGAGTTTGGGGGATCATGGTGTTGAAGGCAGATGTGAAGTCCACAAAGAGCAGACGCACGTATGAGTAATCATAGAATTCCATGGAAACATTTGTCCAAAGCAAAACAACAGCAGTGCAAAGTTTTATAAAAAATAGCATATGCATGAACTCCTTTAAATGTTTGCAAATACTGTACATTTGTTTGTAGGCAGAATTCTACTTCAGTCTTAGCTTCATTCAGTCAAGCCATCAGCTCATCTCAGGAAAACTTCTGCATGATATTCCAAAAATATCCATCCATTCATTACATTTTACCTGCTTCATCCTTTCAGGTCATGGGGGTCACTGGTGCCCATATACAGAGGTCATAGTGCGAGGGACGGGGGACACCCTGGACAGGTCGCAAGTTCATCACAGGGCCACATACAAATGAGACAAACAACCATTCACAGTCTCACTCACAGCTATGGACAATTTAGATTTGCACCAATCAGCCTAACATGCATGTTTTTGGTCTGTGGGAGGAAACTGCAATGCCCAGAGAAAACCTGAAAGTTATGCACCATAACTCATGTTCCCTGAAGGAAGGGAATGAGATGCAACATACTTGCTATGGGAATTGCACCCCCGCACGATTACCTGAAGGAATACATTCACGCCTTTACAGCAGGGGCGTCAGCGTTGCGCCAGTGGCCGCGCCCTCTGGGTATTTAAGCGGCTGACACCCATCCATCTTTCTCCAAGATTGCACTTCACCGAGCTTTCAGCATTGAAAGGGCCAGCTATGTTGCACCTCGTTCCCTTCCTTCAGGGAACATGAGTTATGGTGCATAACTTTCAGTTCCCTTTCAGTCTGGTCTCTCGGTGCAACATACTTGCTATGGGAACGTAATCCATTCACACCCTTGAAATGCTCAGCAAAGTGCATTTGAGAGCATCTGTCCTAAAAAGACAGGCAGCTCCTAGCTGCTTTCTACAGGGAATTTAGAGAGCACATGCTAAGAGGAAAAAATGCAGAATGTAAAGAACACCAACGTGATGTTTCCACTGGGCATATATATGTACAACACCAACTAGAGACAGCCTAAGCGTGCTCCACCAGTGTGAGTACTCATCATCTCCTTTTCCCTCTGGAGCATCCTGAGAAACAGGAGGAGCAATGGACCCACTACCAGTGGCGGCTGGACATCAGCCACCAGGGGGGCTATTTCTACCAAAAAAAATTAAATAAATAAATAAAAATATTAGGAAATGAAGGGGATAAGGACAAAACAACAAGAATAAGAAAAGCACTGCTTAAATTTTTACAAAACACTAACATTAAAAGACAATTACATTTACTGTTAGGGTAAGTGGCCATGAGGTGCACGCTCATGCTCAGTAGGTGGCGATATTCATCTATCAGTTGCTTGTAATCCGCCAATAAACACAAGAAGAAGAAGAAGAAGAAGAAAAAACACGAAGAAGAAGGGTTTGCTGTGGTCAAAAGCATGGCTTAATTTTAATAAAATGACCAGCAGTCAGCTCAGTGCAGTACTTGCAATAATTTTATATTGTGCAAAGAAGGCTAAAGTAACAAAGTGGCTCATCTTTGACGAGCTCCACTGGATTATTTTACCTTCATCATCCAGACAGGGTTCCTCAGAACTAATGTAACATGGTCATCAAATTTGTGTTTACTAAAATTGTTAAAATAAAACTAGACTCTCTCTGAGCCTGTCTTACATCAAAATACACATTTTTTGGGGGTGATAATACATCAATAAGAAGACAAAGTCAGAATTTGTTGAACATTTTATTTTCTTACAAGATTTGGTTCACACAACCAGTTTACGGGTACATTGGTGCTATGCAGCGTCAAGTCACAACAGAAGTCATCTCAGGGCACTGAACAGAAACAATCAAATGTAAAAATAAGTTAACAGAAACTTTCATACAAAAATAATAACACTATTTATCTGAGGGGACTACTTTAAGTTTTACTCCATGTTGTAAAAGAGCTACAGTAGTTAGCCAGAGTTCTTTCAGGATGAAATAATTTGAACTTCTGTTTGAATTTTAACTCCATGAACTTTTTCCTTTTTGTTAAATTTACTATGAATTTAGTACGTGTGTTCTGGACAGACTGCAGTGGAGAACATGTTTGCTGGGTGTGGAAGAAGATTTAACACAAATATGAGTATGCAACATTAGATCTGACAGCAAAGGATAAGTCTTGTGTTGGTTCCACAGCAGCAGCAGCAGGGTCCTCCTCAGATCAGACAGAAAATGTCTGGTGGAATGTCCTGTCCATCTGCAGCCCTCTCTCCACTTGTTTCTTCATGGACATTATGTTCTGTGAGTCTTCCTCAGCAAAATCTCCTCCTGGACAGACTGCAGGGGAGATTGTTCCTAAACAAACAACAGTTCATCAGTATTATAAGTAAAAAGAGATTATTAAATCATTTTTAAGATTGAGAATGTATATAATTTCATCACACTTACACTGCTCCTTCATTCTCATGTCTTTCCTCAGACTGCATGGTGAGTGACCCCATCATCTCCACAGTCTTCCTGTGTTGATCACAAAGAAAATTACTAGCATTTAGAGTTCAGAGTTTAATAGCAGAAAGGACAGTTGTGCATGAATGACATTTCACCTGCTTACTCATCTTTGGATCTGCTCCCAGACACATCATCCATCTAAGGTGGGGTTAACTTATTTGACAAGTGGTCCATGGTAGGTGGTGTGTACTTGTGTTGATGATTTTCATTATGTCCCTGCAAACGTATAAACAAACAAGCATGTCACGTTAGCTTAGCATGAACAATTATTAGCACCTAAATGTTGGTGATTCCACAACTGAGAAGGGGATGAAACCTTTTCACAACATTTAAATGATAAATAAATGTCACATTTTTGTCATCTGTGTATTTTTCCCATACAAGACAAAATTTGTCTCTGCATTTAACCCAACCACCACCAGGTGGTGCAGTGGGCAGCCATAGAAAGCGCCCGGGGAGCTGGGGAAATAGGTGTGCACTCATAGACACCCCAAGGTGTGCATTCTGTAACTGTTCTGTGTCTCTTAGTTACACTGATGTATTTAACTTGGACACTGTGGAGCCAAGCTAACAGTGTTAGCCATTGATTTCAGGTCGTTTATCTAAGAAAAAATACGAGCTAATGTTAGCATCGTGTTAGCATTTAAGTTGACCTATTGCTTTAAATAGAATATAACTTGTTAGCTGCCTTAATGTTTGTATGAGACGTAGTTTATAGTTGTATTACCTGATATAGAGACGTACCCACTCTTGTTACTTCAGGCTCAGAGTCTAGTTTTATTTTAACAATTTTAGTAAACACAAATTTGATGACCATGTTACATTACTGTAGAAAACGTATAACACTCGAGCTAAATGACACACAAGATTTAAACACTGTTTACATTATAGCATTACAGTAAATCTTCTGATTTTAAATCACAGCTTCCTTGACTGCTCTTACTTGGGGATTTAAAAATGTATGCTGGTAAAGATTCTCAGTCATCCAGAACATGATAAAATCAAAAAAAGGTGTTCAATACAGAAACATCTGGACTTTGTCTGCTACAAATAAAGTCCAGTTGTTTCTGTATTGAACACCTTTTTTTGATTTTTAAAAATGTAATCAGTCAGAGAATGGTAACTGGTTGAACAGAGCTGCTTCTAGCCTCCTCACTGCTATTGTATTATTATTTGGGTATTATGTGGGTTGTAGCGGTGGCGTCTCTCCACTTCTCAGAAACATCCAGGCTGGACCAGAGGATCCCCTCATCATCACCTCCTGCCATGTCCTCCTGTACAGTGGAAGAAAAATGTTTAAGGGCTTCTACAAACAGGTTCATAAAACCATCTTTTTTGGTAAATGCAAATGCTTATTGTCAATTACCATGTAACGTGTGCTGCTGACCACTTGACCAGGTCACCCTTGTAAGGTGATTGATTGATTTAGCAGACATCTGTTGAATATAAAAGTTTATATTGTCTGATATTTAACAGGTTTGACTTCAGCTCAACTTTTGTACACAAGCTTGAGTTAAAAACATGAACATCTGATAATCATAATATTAACACAACACATGAATATCTGATAATCATAACATTAACACATAAACAACTGACAATCATTATATTAACACACGAACATCTGATAAAATATTAATACATAAACACCTGATAATCATAATATTAAAATAACTTGCTTCAAAACAAAGTAATTCCTAAGTAGATTTTCAAAAGTGTTCTTTGGAATAATGATCAGACTGTTCCAAGTTCCACTTGTGCATTTGAGTCTGAAGAACTTTCTGGTTTTAGATAATTACTGAATGTGGCATCAGAGCATTTTTCTGCAGGACCGATTTCTTTTTAACGAGTTTTAACAAGTAGCAAAGACTCAGATGCAACTAAATCTGCTCAGAACCCAACAATAATTGAATATGTAAGAATAAAGCCTTTGTTAAACACATAACGTTTAGAAAACACTTTTGTAACATCTAGTTGAGAGCCATATCAGTCAGGAATAGTAATAAGCATTAGATAAAGGCTAGCATAGAATGCTAGCTCCACAAACAAATTCACCAGAATAAACAGTCAGCTGAAGGCTTTTTTCACAAACACCTATATAAAAGTTTAGAATAGCCTAAGTGAGAAATGCAATAGACATTAGATAAAGGGCTTTCATGATTCAAAACGTACCTGCAGCCAGCCTGCTTGTCAGTGCACGGCTCATTTTCCAGAAAAAAAATACAATAAAATAAAATATGGGACATAACTGCACATGCGCTACTGATAATGAGAGTCAATGGATAAGCTGCCGGCGCCCACGGAGAACCGGAAGTACGTCACAATCAGAAAACATTATTTTATTATTTTATTTTTATTAAAAAAAAAAAATCTTCAAATGGTGAAAAGCTGCAGGTTCCAGAGGGGCAGCGCCCCTAGCGCCCTCTAGTGGCGGCTGCCCCTGCCCACTACGTCACAGGGTGACAAATGTGGAGGTAGACAACCCAGGCCAAGCACAGGGTAACCTCCCAGGTCCTTATTAGAAAAGCCTTTCTTTCTTCTTTTATTTTTATTTTTATAGGGCACAACTAACAAGTGGAGCCCATCCTGATGTTGGAGATCAGTTAGGGAGAGGGGGAAACCCTTCCAACAGACATCTCCTAGGCAAAACATAAACACCAAGGGGTACCCTTGTGAATGTTGTTACTGTTTGTTTTGGGACAAAGCAACCAAAGCCTTAGGCTCTCAGCCAGTTCCCTTCAGAGGCCAGGCTGAAAGTTGCCATAACTCTGGACGTGGATGTACTGTAGAAGCTGTCCACGTGCCTGAGTCAGCAGGTCCCTGTGAGAAGGCAATTGCCATGGTATCCCTGATAACATTGAGATCAACTCCGGGAACCACGTTTTCTGTGGCCATCTGGGGGCTATGAGAATCAGGGAGAGGGCTCCCTGGCGTACCCGTTCCAATGTCGCCCCGATCAGAGGGACAGGTGGAAAGGCATAGTAGAGCTCCCCTGCTGGCCAATCATGTGACAGAGCATCCATACCCAATGGAGCATCTGCTTCCCTCAAGGAGAAGTAGAGGTCACAGTGTGAGCTAGCCCTGCAAGCGAACACGTCCACAGAGGCTCTCCCAAATCGTGACCAGACCTGTTCCACAATCCGTGGGTTCAGGCTCCATTCTGACACCAAAAGAGGTCCTCTTGAGAGGGAGTCTGCTCCATAATATAGTTCACCAGGGACATGAGTCACCCTAAGTGACAGGATCCTTGGAGCACACCATGTGAGCATCCTTTGCGCCAGTCCGAGGAGGGCCTAGGACCTTGTCCCTCCCTCTCTGTTGATGAAGGACACTGTGGTCCTGTTATCTGATTTCACCAGGATATGTTGTCCAGCAATCAGACCTTTATTGAAGAAGTATTTTAATTACAGGAATACGGCCAGCAACTCCAGGAAGTTGATATGTAATCTCGCTTCCTGTTCATTCCAAAGGCCGCGGGCGTTCTGATTTCTACAGACCTGTTTTTGAGGCGTCCGTCGTGATGACCACACAAGATGACACCCTTCCCAGTGAGACCCCTTCCATGAAAACGGATGTGTCTCTCCAAGATTCCAGGGCCTTCAGGCACTCTGAATCTATCCTAACCTTTCCTGCTTGATTAGGCAGGGCGGGTTGTATTCGTTGGTTTAGCCATACTTGTATGGGCCGCATTTTCAGTAAAGCGTGTGGCACGCAGTGAATGGCTGCCACCAAGAGGTCTAAAAGGCGTTGGCAGGTTTTTACAGGGACCCGTTGGTCCAGTTTGAATATTTCCAGACAACGGCGAATGGAGGAAACTCGTTCCTTCGAGAGCCATGCTCTGTACCGGACAGTGTCGATCTGTACTCCCAGAAATACGGTAACCCGTGATGGAGTCAAATCGCTTTTTTGTAGGTTTATGACAAAACCGAGAGACTCCAGGTGAGATATCACCTTATAGGAGTGTGACTGGGCCTGCTTTCTGCTTTCAGCCAGAATCAGCAGGTCATCCAAGTAATTCATGACCCTGAGTCCTTGATTCCTAAGAGGGGTCAGGGTTGCATCCAGACATTTAGTAAATGTGCATGGAGCAGTCTTTAAACCGAAGGGTAAAGCTTTGAATTCATAAGCATTTCCCTCGAACGCAAAGCGTAGGAACTTTCTGTGTTTCCTCCACACGCCTATATGGAAATAGGCATCTTTTAAATCCACTGTACATGCGTAGTCTCCTGGTCTCACAGACTGGAGAACTTGCCGCAGTGTAAAAGGTGCACAAAGGTGCAGGACTTCAAGTACTTGGGGTCCACTGTCCAGGAAAATGGGGAATGTGGGAAAGAAGTGAAAAAGAGAGTCCATGCAGGATGGAGCGGATGGAGAAAAGTTTCAGGAGTGATTTGAATCAATGGGCGGTCGTGGCGTAGTGGTAATGGCAGTCGTCCCCCGATCGGAAGGTTGGCGGTTCAAATCCCGGTTCCCCACACCATGTGTCGTTGTGTCCTTGGGCAAGAACTTAACCCCGAGTTACTCCCGGTAGGACTGGAAAGCGCCTTGCATGGCAGTCTGCCGCTACCGGTGTATGAATGCGTGTATGAATGGGTGGATGGTTGGTATTGTAAAGCGCTTTGGGGCCCCTCATCGGGGGCTGGAAAGCGCTATATAAATAAGCTCCATTTACCATTTACCATTTGAGACAAAAAGGTGTCAGCAAAGGTCAAAGGAAAGGTTTAGAAGACAGTGGTGAGACCAGCTGTGTTGTATGGTCTGGAGACAGAGACATTGACAAACAGACCTGGAAGTGGCAGAAATGAAGATGTTGAAGTTCTCCTTAGGAGTGACAAGGATGGATAAAATTAAGAATGAGATCATCCAAGGCACAGGTTGAACAACTGGGAGATAAAATTAAAAAAGGCCAGACTGAGAAGGTTTGGACATGTTCAGAGGAGCGACAGTGGGTATATTGGTAGAAGGATGTTAGAAATGCAGCTGCCAGGAAAAAGACAGAGGAAGGCCAAAGAGAAGACATATGGAGGTAGTTGGAGTGAGGACAGAGGATGCAGAGGACAGAGTGAGGTGGAGGAGGATGACTCGCTGTATTGACCCCTGAAGAGGGAACAGCTGATTGAAGAAGAAAAAGAAGAAAAATAATTTCTACAGCAAGAAAAATAATTTAATAATAATGATAATGAAGAAGAAAAATAATTTTTACAGCAGGAGAGTAAAGGATTGTTTATAATGACACCACAGACAACATTTTAAAATCCTAATTGTATGGTTTCTTGGGTCTAAGAAAAAACCACTGGAAGCCCTTGATGACTTTGATGATATTTGGAAAGAGCATGCTGAAGCTGACTATCAAGAAAAGTTTTGACATTGCAAAATCTAACAGTGTGTGCACTTGTTTATGTTTAGTGGATCTTTTTTTATAGGTTTTAAAGGAATTAGAATCAGTGGAAGACGTTAGGGTAGTTGTGGGTTGAACAGACTGACTTGAAAAGGAAAAATCTGGTGAGTAGAGGAGGAGGTCAAGAGGTAGAATTTAATGGGATGGTTGGGAAAGATAAAACAAGAGGCAGTGAAATAAAGGAGAGAACGGTAGCTGTGTTGGAGTGAGAAGAAAAAATAAATGAGGTGCTGGGTTGAAAGTGAGATGAAGGCAGGGGGTATATATGAGTGTAAAGACATGTAGGAAGTATAGGGTTATACTGCTGCTGGGCAGGGGTGGGGGGGCTAAGGGGGTGTGTCAGTACAGATGCTCTGTGACCGGGTGTCACAACTCGGGCCAGGAAGCTGAATCCAACGATTAATCACTGGGCCCCTCCGCTTGTAATCAAACGGGCTCTGGCCATGATGTATGAGCCATGTCACAGTCACTGACTCACACTCGCATGCTTACGCGCACACACCACACTCAGAGTTTATCATGCGCACGCCCATATTCACACATGCATGATGATGAACAGACGCGCGCGGCACCCAGAACAACCTCTGGCGGCTTGCTAGGATTATGGCTGTCTTCCAAAGGCCAGTGGGGCAGACTTTGAAGACACAAACATAAACATCGTACAAAGCCAACGCATTAGAGTCTTAGTCAGCAACATGAGGGGAGCAAAGGAGAACACCGGCGTGGAGAAAGACTGGACGTGGAAAGAAGCAAAAGTAAGGCCAGGTGAGTCCGAAGGAGTTCAGGACTAATGAGCAAGACAGATATACTGAATAATGGGAGTAGAAGAAAGACAGATGAAAAGATTGGAGTATTAAGGAGGACTGGAAGTAGGAGGAGAGGCTGTAAATGACCAGATCAGGGAGGAGATAACGAGCGAGAGAGTTTGAGAAGGAAGTGAGGGCTGAAGATAGGATGAAGAGGTGGATCCATGGGGATTGGGGCAATGTTCTTGGTCAGCGGTTTCCACGGCGATGGCGGACAAGGCAGCTGACAGGATGAATAATTTAGGACGAGGTGTGTGGACATCGATCCCACAATGCACTTTTGCCTGACCACACTTTCCTAAGCACATCTCACACGAACAGGCGTAGCTTCTCAGATAAGAGCTGACCTCCATCAAGACTGGAATCAAGCAAATTGTTGCCGTTTCAACCCCACCTCACATGGTCACATCACTCTGGCGCCATTCTGCTCCAGCGGCATGCTTCAGAACATCCCCCCTTCTTGTAGTATGTTTCCAAAATGTGAGTTCTTTGCCAACTTGAGTTTTTGTCGATCTATTTAGGTATTTATTTATTTTGTCTGCATTGACAGACACTGATGACTACAAATGTTTCTGGCTTTCAGAAGTCCCCTCTGAAAAATAAGTCCTTCCTGTCTGGTCCACCTACTTCCTGTCCACTGCAACCTGATACTTCCTGACGGAGGCAGATGACTTTCTCGCTTATGGCCCGCCAAGCAAACCAGACACACCCACTTCCACTACATTTTTCCTATAGGAAAGAAGAGACGGGCGCCACGCTGGGGTAAATTTTGCATTTTTATTTACATAGTAAATTTCTCATTGAGCAAGCCAATTAGCCAAAATTGATAAACTCCTAATTTATTACTTGGTGAGATTGATATTAAACCTTGAAGATGATGAACATCCACTTTTTTAAAAAAATCCACGTTCCCTCAGCCTCTGGCACAACACAAGACCATTTTTAACCCGATGGAACAATGTTTCTCCCAAATCTCTCTCCAGCTTCGCAGGCACCTCTCCTCTTCATTCATCACACAGCCTGAAGTGACCGGGGAATGACCTCGCTTGCACGCAGACGCACACACACACACACTCATTGTGCACAAATGCACACACCAATGCACAAGCTGTTACACACACTACCACACACACAAACATACACAAACTCGGAATCATCCCACACAAAACCGCGATTCATTTATCACAAACGATGGATACCTTGGAACACATGCTTGAACTCGCACGAGCGCACACACTCCCACATAGACACACACCTCACAATGCACGTTCACGTGTAGCGGTTCCTTTCACATCTGTTACAGATGGGTTCTCCTCGTCCTCAGACCTAAATGAATATAAATATGTCTCTTTGACATCATTCATCTGCCAGAGATGAACACATTTACCCCATTTTGCCAAAAGAGGCAGTGTTGCTCTCTGCTCGGCAGAGGAGAAACGCATATGGGAAATAGAAATTGAAAGCGGAGAGCGTTAGCAGGGCTGTAGACTTTGAGAAATAAAAAATGATCCAGTGGCATCTAATGAAGCAGGGGAATAAAGGCAGCAAATGCAATACAAACACTTAATTCAGTTTCTATTTTACTTTCACACGTAGACAAGGCGAAAAACAAACTTCCGTCACTTTTGATATACATTTTATTTGCTGCTGTCCCCTCTCAATCAAATCTGATTTTATCTTTCCCCGCCTGACAGCATGCATTCACAATGAACCGTTTGAAAGCCCATTAGCTTCGCTTTCTACCGCCGTTAAACCAAAAGCACGCCGATATAATCTGTAACCGTCCAAGAGAAGATGATGGCCAGACAACAAGTGCACGGAGCGAAGAACCTGAGGAATCGAAAAGATATTGGTGATGGGAACAAATTGAAACAAAATGGCAACTGATATGCCACAAGGAGATGCTGACATGCCATGGGCCGATGACAAGATTTTAGCCAAGATCACCAATCATCATGTGTTGTCCTGAGATAAGGATCATTCATGAAGAGATCCTTGGTGTTTTATTCAAGCTCTTTAGAGAAGCAGAAGAATTACACCTGCTCAGAATCTGTTTTCAGTCTGATTTAAACAACGTCCAGATCGTAAAATAAGTATTTTCAGCTGTATTTTGGGAACAAATAGGGTTTACTAGACATGCCCTAAAGACTCAGTTGCACAGTCTTCATGATGCTCTGCTTACGAAGCCCTGAGGGAGGCGACAGCGGTTTCAAAGTAAACCGTCTTCTGCTGCAATCTGTGCTCCATATGTCATTAAGACCATTAGGGAAGCCAAGGGGTAACCAAGTTACAGCTACAGCCTGTTTCTATGTGAGCAGTTGTGGGTTGACATAAAAGCAGTGTCTCACTTCGTCGCCCTTCCTCCCTTTGTCTGGCTGCCTATGTGCCTGTGACCACCACGCTTTGGGAACTGCATCCTCCATGTCCCGCTTTGAGTCATTTCTCTTACGCTCTGCCCTTTTTTTCGCCTTTCTGCCTCACCTTCACAGCCAATACGCTTTGCCACTGGGGGCGGTAGAAGAAAGGAATCATGGCCATTCAGACCCAACTATTTGTCAACATGGCAAGATGACAGCGCTTGGAAATCTCAGGAATTTACTTGCTAGTTCCTTTGATTCCAATTCATATTTTGCACATACATGTTTAGTTTTTAGGTCCGCAGTCTTTTTCCGTTTTTGGCAATAGAAGTCAGCTTTGTTGATTTCAAAACAAGACATTGTTGCTGGAAACCAGGAAACCCGTATGGCATGTGCACCTAGAGGTTAGCTGGAGGTCAGCGAGTGGAGTGTCATGCTTCTGCTCTGCCCTCCCCTCCTCCTTCTCCGCCTACTCACCTCCTCCTTCCCCATTCCTGTGACAAAGAGAGCCATTTTGGTTGCCAAGGAAACAGGCTTTTTCCATGGTGATGTTGGAGCACGAGGCAAGGGCAGGGCGGCTTTGTTTCATCCCGTGATGGAGGATCCTCTGCATGCATGTTTAGTCGTCAGACTTATGGTCCTAAACCCAATGGCACAGCCCATCTAGCACCGCCTGATTAGGCTCAGTGGAGCTTCTGACACCTTCATTTTGCCTGTTTTATCACGCCGCGCAGCTCCCGCCACACCAAGTCTGCTATTGTTGCACTTTACGGTCCTGATGAGCTCAGACCACAGACCGTCAGGTCAAACAAGGAAGGCACACATACATCCATTAGGGAGGGATAAGCCCAACCAAATAAACATGCTGACTTTACACCCACCTACCTGACTGAGCCCACACTCCTTTTTTTTGGTCTCTTTTTGTATGTTGCCACTAATCTTTGGCTTAGCACAGTGGGAGGGGAAAAAATGGCTGATCACCATGGCAACAGTGTGTGCCGTTCTGCTACAGCTGTGATGTATGTGGTGACACTTTTGACCCTCTGGTGAACTCTATATCACAGGAAGACTGTCACCCCCTACTATGTGCAGCATATAGGTTCAGCTGAATCTAAACGGCCAGGTCACGGTCCACTGCTCGACACATTTTTGCATTTTGTGAGACATCTTGGCTGTGCACTGTATCTTGGTCAAAGAAACCTATAAATATTACGGCAAAGTCCTCAAAACGTCATAACAGTTACCGTACTGACATTTTCAGCAATGCCTGTTCAATTGCACCTACGTTAACATTTAGTTTAGAGCTATGCATTTTTATTGTCAAATATTTATCATGCTGAGGCGTACAGGTTTCATCTTTGTTGTCCATTATCAAGGATGGAATGCAACAGCAGATTGTTTCAGAGTCTGATGGCCCTCACTTGTTTGTTTCCGACCCAGCTCAGAGTTATGTATGTCCTGTATTGTCCCACAACACAACACTTCTCCAGAACCTCTGCTGGTATACCGATTTTCGCTGACATTTACAAATCATGCACACTGTTTCATACATAAAAACGGGTCAAATGAACACAGCCTGAGCCCGGATATGCCACAGAGAAAACACAGTGCTGTAGTCAATTTTCTCCACTGATGCACGTACACACCTACAGGCACATGCCTTGTTGTTGTGTGATGAGACAGAGGCTGAAAAGTCACGCATCCTTCCGTGCTCCAGCATCTAACAACACTGGCACAAGCACGCACATGATGTTGTCACTGCAAGAGCACAGCACATAAGATCAGGACTTATGAGGTCTAGAAGCTGATTTCTCCTGTCTGGTTGATTTGGCTGAAAGAAAAGTGTCTTTTCTGTGTTTCTACCACTAGGAGTGCTGCAGCTTTGCACAAAAAGCAGCCTTCTCAGTTCTGCAGCTCTTGTTCTCTCACACTGAGCTGCTAAGGAGCAGAGGAAGGGGAGTTGACACCCAATAAATGCAGACAAGCAGACACCCTCTTAATCATTCACATTATTATTATTTTCTTAAAAAAAGACTATTAGTTCCACATGAACCAGGCAGAAAGTGAAAATATATTGTGTGCGACCTACAAATAATTCACACAAGTCCATGTAGATGATGACAGAAATGTATTTGAGTTCAAGTACAAGTCTCAAAACGAATCACGTTCACAGATAACTTGTAAAACATCCCTCATAAAAAATAAAATAAAAATAAGAATGTAAAATACGGATCTGGTATTACAGATGTTCTTGCAGTCAAATAATGTTCAGTGTGTTAATTATGACTCACTTTTTGCTGGCCTATACTCTTTAAATTGGTGACATACAGAGAAATGTGATGTTCTGCAAAAAAAAAAAAAAAAGGGCCGTAAAACAAAACAAAAGGAGCATTCCATATTGTTTCGCAGCTCCTCCATCCTGTTTGTCCTGCTCATGGGGTAGAAGGGTTGCACACTCCTAAAATACATTCAGACCTGCCAGACCATGGAGAAGTTAACCTACAGGTCTGGAAA
>JBBPBX010003747.1:35490-80662 GCA_038048925.1 Garcialebias charrua
ACAGGACATGTATGAGGACAGCAGGACAGTGGTGAGATGTGCTGTGGGAGTGACAGATAGCTTCAAGGTGGAGGTGGGATTGCATCAAGGATCGGCTCTGAGCCCCTTCTTGTTTGCTCTGGTGATGGACCGACTAACAGATGAGGTCAGGCAGGAATCCCCATGGACTATGATGTTTGCAGATGACATTGTGATCTGTGGTGAGAACAGGGAACAAGTGGAAGAGAACTTGGAGAGGTGGAGGTATGCTCTTGAAAGAAGAGGAATGAAAGTCAGTCGTAGTAAGACAGAGTACATGTGTGTGAATGAGAGGGAGGCCAGTGGAACAGTGAGGCTACAAGGAGCAGAGGTCACAAAGGTGCAGGACTTCAAGTACTTGGGGTCCACTGTCCAGGAAAATGGGGAATGTGGTAAAGAGGTGAAAAAGAGAGTCCAGGCAGGATGGAGTGGATGGAGAAAAGTTTCAGGAGTGATTTGTGACAAAAAGGTGTCAGCAAAGGTCAAAGGAAAAGTTTACAAGACAGTGGTGAGACCAGCTATGTTGTATGGTCTGGAGACAGTGTCATTGACAAAAAGACAGGAGAAAGAACTGGAAGTAGCAGAAATGAAGATGCTGAGGTTCTCCTTAGGAGTGACAAGGATGGATAAGATCAGGAATGAGATCATCAGAGGTACAGCACATGTTGAACAACTGGGAGATAAAGTTAGGGAGGCCAGACTGAGATGGTTTGGACATGTCCAGAGGAGGGACAGTGGGTATATTGGTAGAAGGATGTTAGAAATGCAGCTGCCAGGAAAAAGACACAGAGGAAGGCCAAAGAGGAGATATATGGATGCAGTTAGAGAGGACATGGAGGTAGTTGGAGTGAGGACAGAGGATGCAGAGGATAGAGTGAGGTGGAGGAGGATGACTCGCTGTGGCGACCCCTGAAAAGGGAAAAACCGAAAGAAGAAGAAGAAGATCAGGAGTGGTGCTAAGGCTCCACCGGGGACACGGAGCCGACGGGCGGCGGCCGGGAGCTCGTATCAATGTCCGCCTGGCAGCTCAGATGTTGGATGGACACCGACCTATCATGCTAAAACGCAGAGAAAAAGAAACAGCTGCGGAAGCCTTTTGGAGGTGCTAACGCTAACGGGCGGAGCTAAAATGCTAACGAGGGGCGGCCTTTTGTATGGACACCGCAGAGAAACGGCGCAGTGTTATTCACTCTTTTTCCCTTTATTATGTATGGAGTTAACATGCTAACAGTCCTTCTTGTAAACAGTTTGGACCGCGTGAAGCAGCAGAGGTCGGACGTGCAAGGAGTTAACATGCTCAAAGACGGAGACAGGCTTGACCAGCTCAAAGTAAGACATTTTATTTTTTGATTTACTGTAATTGTCTCTAAATTGTCTCTAAATGTACTGTATGTGTTTTTTATTTATTTATGTAGGGTACTGTGTTAGGATAGGTGAAGTGCTTGGTAACTGTACATTATAGTACAGTAATGGGCCTTAGAACACCCATTGACACACAGAGCACTTAATGGTTTATTGGCCATATTAAGAAAGCAAGGACACATATTGCCTGTGGATTACCATACACTACTACACCACAGTGTAACACCACAGAGCCTAAATGTGGCAGGCAGTACATGTACTATGGCCTAGAGAAGGGGATCTGTCGTTATTTATGTCAGCAATGATGTGCAGATTACTGTAAATATTGATGGTGTCCAACTTTTCAAAAGTAGTGGTGTCCGATTCTGGCCAATACTAGTGAAGTGTGGTAATTGGCCAAATAAGATGAGTGCCACAAAAACCAAACAGGCAATGAGGGATAAAATTATCCCTGGGGGGTGACTGGATGACATGCAGTAGAAAGTGCTACCAGTGATGACATTCGAGAAGGCTATTGTGGCAGGTAAAGAAACTGCAAAAAGCACCAATTCAGTAACTACTTCTTCTAGTTGTTCCGAGGGCTTATTGTTGGCTCTTCAGTAATGGCTCATTTGTATTTGTGTTATGAAGTCAAGGTCCGAGCACAACGATGCTACTTCCAGATCAGAATTTGGAAGATGGGCATTCCCATTTCCTCAGGGTGGTAAGTATTGATCAGTTAGCAGTGAGACACTTGAAAAAAAATATCAACCAGCAACCTTGCTATTGGAGAGATAACCATTGTAATCAAGAAATGTGTGTTTTTGTTTTGTTTTCCCCCCAGTGTTTCAGCGAAAATATTCAACTTCTGTATTGACCTCTGTGATCACCTACACCATGTACATCACGACTCTTCAGCTGTGCCAATTAAGAGGATGGAGACCATGGAGGATTGTGCGAGAGTGGAGGAGCGACTCTGACTCCAAAACATTTGCTACCCTGGTAGTTTTTTTTACAAGTCTGAAGGAAAGCCGAGCATAACGTAGTACAACCAAACACTGTTAGGTTCTATTGGAAGTGTCAGTCAACTGTATTATGGATTTATTCCAACAGGTTCAGCAGATTTCCAGAATTTGAGGAAAGGACACCAAGGACTTTGTCTACAAAGTTTTTGATAGGTATGTATCGACACACAAACACACGCTCACCCACCCACCAACCATCTGTAAGCCACTCAACATGGAGTTCAGTAATTGTATATTCTCATCCATATACAGTATGATTCATAATTTCAATTGTTCTTCAGGCTCTTCACCAATTCGTTAATGGCCAAATTCAACATGAAGGGGAAAGGGAAACATGGAAAAAATCTCTGGAAACAACCAATATTTATAGAGCAATAAAAGGTAAGCCCATATTTCCTGTTGAACAATGGAATAACTGGCTAAATGTTTAGTTAGCAAATTCGATATTTATTTTTGAAATTAAATGTGTAGTTTTAGAAAACAAATATTTAATTTACACCTAAATTCATTTAGTTCACAAACTTAAATATTTTACTTGCAAGTTCAGTATTTAGTTTTGTAAACTAAATATTTAGCTATCACATTAAATATTTAATTTGGAACAATGACGTGTATAACATAGTTAAAATATGACTGGGAAAAAAGTTTTCTCTAAACTGAAATATTGCTGTTGATTTTTGTAACTTTGCAAATGGCACCCTATAGATATGAAAGTGTTTGGCAACTCTAGTGCGTTTTGCAGCAAATTTTTAACTGATGTGATCAAATTTGGCAGCACGACGTCCCAGGGTTAGCACTATTGTCTCACATAGAAGGTCCTGGGTTCAATCCCCGGTTAGACGTGGGGTGTTTCTGTGTGGAGTTTGCATGTTCTTCTCGTGCTTGCGTGGGTTTTTTCCGAGTACTCCAGTTTCCTCCCACAGATCAAAAACATGCATGTTCTGCCTTCAGGTCCAGGCCTCACTTGAAAAAGAAATCTGTGATCTCTATGGGATTTGCCTGCTTAAATAAAGGTTAATAAATAATAATGTGTGTTAGTAAAGCAAGTGGACATTGTATAGCAGGGGTCACCAACCTTTTTGAAACTGAGAGCTACTTCGTGGGTACGAAGTCATACAAAGAGCACCAGTTTGATAAACTCTTCAGAAATAACAAAGCGTACATTGAAAAAAAGTATAATAAACAAACTTTTAAGAACATATTTTTAAGATAGACATTTTAAAATATATATATAAATACAAAAAAAGAATAACAACTGAATAAAATTAAATTTTAAATGCAGCTTAGTAATGAGTTGTGCTATTTTTAGAACAGGTCCGGGGGCACCTCAAATGGTCCTTGGGGGCACCCGGGTGCCCACGGGCACCATGTTGGTGACCCCAGGTATAGAGACTATGTTAAGTGATTGGCAAAAACAAAAATTCAACGCCACTTATCAACATTTGCTGGGATTTTTTTTTTCATTAATCCAGTTATAGGGGAGGCCCCTATGAATAAAAACGTTCATCACTATATCCTAAATGCACCTTTTGCATGTCTCCATTAAACAGGTGGAGATCCATCCTGGGACTGGAGTGACGGTCAAGAAACTGGCTTGGGCCTATGCTACCAATGCAAATTCAGCTACAGTTTTTGTGAGGCATCTGCTCACAGCAGTCTTTCTAGCAGAGACTCTGCTGGTCAGCAATCTTCGAGGGAGGAAATGAGGCCGAGGAGATGCTCGTCTACCTCTGGACAAAATAAAACTGGATGCTATCTACAGTAAGTTTTCAGACTTTTATTGTGTCAGAGTGTGACTACAGTACACATTAACAGTTTGGTGTACTGTGTCTGGTTCATTACTTTATGAATAGGATTTCTTAGTAGATATATAGAGTGATATTGGTTTGTGAAAAGAAACTGTCCACCATTAAACAGGGGTGGAGGCCTCTGGGTTCAACTGTCCTCCTCTTACAATGCTGTTATTGCTAGTATCACTCAGCCCTCTGTGAATAGCAAACAACCATCAGGGTGCTAACGATCCATCGTTAGGCTGATGGTCCTCCTTGATCATGTGAGCAGCTGGTTTTGGCTGTCATCAGCCAACTGGTTCATCCACCTAATTACACCAATAGTTCTCAGCTGCGAGGAGCCAGTGGGCATGGTATATAGGTAGCTGCTGCATTCAGTCAGTAAGGTCGTCTTCGTGCTCCCGCTGTGTGGCTGGTGGCCGTGGGTGTTGGCCGTGCAAGGCAACCCATCGCTGAGTGAGGTGCGGGCCGGTGTTTATTCCTTCACGGGGTAGGTGTTGTCGCTCTCTCTCTGTACTATAGCTGATATACAATAGCTGATCGGATAGAAACACTAATTGGAAGTGTTGTCATAGGTAAAGTGCTACGGTGCTGCGCTTCTCCGTTCCCTCATACACAAGTGTGTGTGCGTGTGTACATGGTTGTGAAGATCGGCAGGTAAGGAAACAATTGTCATTGTAAGCTCTATTTTGTGGCAGCTGTATGAAGAATAGTTATTAATTAACTTTCTTAGGTCTTCCCCCCCCCATCGGGACCACTGCTGCTCTGTTTCCGGACACTGCTGCTTTTTCCTTCCGGCGTCCCCTCTGGTTCCTCTGCAACTCCGTTTGAGGAAGCTGTGCGCAAGTGCTTGAAAAGTGGACTGTGGTGTCGTCAGCCGCTGCCCTTCCAGTGGCGTGCAGGGTGTGACGTCAGTGTGGCCACTTGCCTTACCTACGGCATGTCGCGAGTGCCAGAACCAGTTGAAGGGTGATCTGTATTTAATTGTGAAAATCATTCAGTGTTTGTGTGTTGGGTTTAACATTACGTCTGAGCTTCGCAGCTTTCTGTAGCACCACGCAGTTTAAACCCTTTACAGGAAGGACTGTTAGTATCCTAACTTCATACAGTTGGAGACAGAAAAAGTTTTAATAACTTACCGACGCCGCAGTCTGTGCGCGCCGCCTTCAGCTGCATCTGTTAGCATTTAGCCCCCCCGAATCCGCAGCTCGGGCAGTCCGGTTTAGCTGCACCTCCTAAAAGGTTGTCGGCTTTATTATTCCAAGTTAGCTCGTTGTCCCCCGATGTCTTTGGCTTCCAGTCCGACATCGAGGCGAGCTCCAGGGACCTCTGATCGCTCAAAGCCGGCTGCCCGTTGAAGCTACGAGGATGCAGCTATGAGGCTAATGTTAGCTCGTTCCTCCTCCTCGGATACGGTGTGTGCGCGCATGCGTATTAACAAAATGTAGGGCATCTCCACATGAAGGCAGTCTCCACGGAACACCGGCTGCTGTCTGCTGCTTCACGCGGTCCACAGTGTCGTTTTGCTTCGCCCATCGTTCCTCCACAAAACCACCGTTATCGCACAAAGCAAGTTAGACGCAGTCAAATGACATCATCATAGGATGCCGCGATATAATTTTTTTCACCAGTGTCAAAAAATCCACCGGTATTATCGTAAACGAGACAATATGGCCCACTCCTAGACAACATCCATCTATCCATCATGTGTACATCCATCTTTCATTATCACCCACCCATGCATCCATCCATGATCCATCCACCCATGCATGCTCCATCCACCCATCCATCCACCCATCCATCCATCTATTCACCATTTAATTTCTTTTTTTTAGTAATGATAAAAAGTTAGTTGTGAGGTTCGCTGTTTTAGTTTGCAAGATTCCGTAACTCATAAACCACACCGCGGATTTTTAAATCCAGCTGATTTCACATTTGGTTAAGCTCAGGAGCCCGTGTGCTATGAAGTCAGCTAAGAATTTTTTTTTTTCTCGCAAAGAAACAATTGTTTTTACAGTTTTTCTTGTGAAGTGCTTCGGTGCATGCTCGCTTCTGTGGCTGCCATTTTAAGCAGGGCAAACGAGGCGCTGACGCGTCGCGGTGACGCATAATAGATGCGTATTAAACACTAGGGGTGTAACGGTACGCTAAAATCACATTTCGGTTCGGTTCAACTACAAGGAGGGCTCGGTTCGGTTTATTTTCGGTACAAAAAAAAGGACAAAATAAAGACTTACAAAATGTTTATTTTGAAAATATGCCAAAAATACGTTTGTACTGTACAGTATTGTACCGGTAGTAATAAATAAAAGTGACCCATTTGGATGATATTTTAAATAAACAGCACTCTACAATAAAACTATTTTAACAATAATAAAAAATCTTAATAAATACAATAACAGTCAGAACAATAAGCAGCAACAGACTGTTTACAATCTAACTAATCAAGTTTTTGTCCAGTAGCATCAGTGTGGCTGTATTTGTCCTCATTACTGTACTCACAACTTCTTCTTGGTGGGACAGGTGCTGGAAAAGTTCAGAGTTCAGTTCAGTCATCACACACTTCTTAGCTGCAGGTGATCTCTGGTGGATGTCTGTCCCAGACTGGAAATAAAACACAATAAATAAATAAAAAGTTAATAAGATTATGATTTTGAATAAAAAAGATTATTTAGATAATTTTGATTTGATTTGATGTTTATTCATTCATTTTAAAAGAACAATACAAAACAGTTTCATCAGATACAAGAATACAAGTAGGATAAAATGAAATGAGCAGAAAGAAGATGAAATCTTATTATATCTGCCCCTTATTTCACAGTTTGTTCAAACAATGATAACCTTCAAACTACATCACAAAATGAATAACTCTACTTAATTTTTCTAACTGTAATACACAAACTACATCACAAAATGAATAACTACTTAATTTTTCTAACTGTAATACACAAACTACATCACAAAATGAATAACTACTTAATTTTTCTAACTGTAATACACAAACACACTAAGCTACATCATATATAGTTTTTGAGCAAGTCCTTTTTGACCTTTTTCTTAAATGTATACATTGATTTTGCATTTTTCACATCACTCTCCAGAACATTCCACAGATAATAATAATAAAAGAATACCTCTTTTTGAACGGTTGAATCTCTCACTCATCATCAGGGCAGGGCTTTGCTCCAGGGCTTGTTGACATCAGTTTTTGTTTTTTCATAAAGTTCTGCACTTTTTGAGTGATGGGTGTTCGTAGTGAGGATCAATAACTTTAAAGCCTGCGCATAATAACAACACTCAGACTTCGACTCAGATATTTAAAAACTCACAGTTTGTGTTATTGCTCTGGACTAATATGATTTACCTGATAAAAGTAGTTTAAATGCAGCTGCTGTTGTTAGCGCTGTTGCAAGCTGCTCGTTCTTCACTGCGGTGTTCACATTCCGATGACGTAGTTTCAAGCGCGTTCACGTGAGACGTGCCAAGAGAGAGAGAGCCAGTCTCTTCATGAAACAACGTCCACACACACAGCGCTGAATGTGCGCGCCGCTCGTCTTTTAACAAGAAACGTTCCCAAACAGGAGACCGTAGTGAGAAGCTAATGGCTAAAGGTAGCGCGAGCTGCGCGTGCTTCGCGATAATAGCTCCGTGCGGAAACGCGCCTAGGAAATTTTGTTCCGCGGTGCATATATTAACGTTCAGTGAGTGGAAAAAATAACTAATCTAATGAGTCACTAAAATAACCTGGTTCACTTTATCAAAAAGGTGTTCACTTTATGGATCTGGTTCAATCTAATGAGTAAAGTAACTCGCAGTGCTGGGCAACGCTAATCCAAAAATTAGTTCCGCTATTTCTAAAGCGCTTATTAATTTATTTAGGTTCGCAATTTCAAAAGCGCTTATGTATTAGCAAAGCTCGCGGAGCTAAATGCTAACGCGCTAACGTGCAAATGGTGAACTACTTTTTTAAATCCAGCAGATTTGACCATTTCGTGAAACGGTTAAGCTCAGAAAAACCTTGTGCTATAAAGTCAAAGAAATATATTTTTTCTCAGCAAAGAAACAATTGTTTTTACCGTGTTTTCTTGGAAAGTCCTTTGATTCTGTGGTCGCCGCCATTTTGAACAGGGCAAATGAGGCGCTGACGTAGGCCGCTGAGAAACATCCATAAGTTCACCCTCCATGATAAAAACTCTTCGTCTGACTCTTCAAAAACAAGCAATAAGGCTGCAGAGTAACACACTGACTGCTAACTGCTATAGAGAGAGCGCTCTCTCTAGCCAAGAGACTGAGGGGAAGCTTTTTTGTCACGGACCACATCTGGCGCTGACAGGATATGGTCTGTGAGCAGTCGTCCGGTTGATTTAAGAGCCTGTAAATAAGTTTTTTTCGTTTTTACTGATAGATAATGTTATTAGCGGTACTGCATTTTAAATAAAAATAGCGCAAATCCACTTATGAACTATAAAAGTTAGTCAATCCGCTATAACGCTGACAAATTGTTTAGGTCCGCTAGGGCTTGGCCATATCATATCATTACCGGTAATACCGGTATAAAAAGCTTGCCCGGGCAAAAAACTTATATCATGATATGCTAATTTCATGACGTAATACGTAGGGCTGGGCGATATGGAAAAAATCATATATCACGATATGGACTTTTTTATATCACGAGAACGATATATATCACGATATAAAAAAAAAACTTTGGTCCAAATTTTTCCTGTACACACACACACATCGTGTTGTATATATACAACACGATGTGTGTGTGTGTACAGGAAAAATTTGGACCAAAGTTTTTATTTTATTTTTTATTTTATTTTACTACAGATACAGTTACAATTATAAGAATGTGAACAAAAAGAACAAGGAAATTTGGACCAAAGTAGAAACTTTGGTCCAACTTTGGACCTACTTTGGTCCAAATTTTTCCTGCAGGTGGCGGTAAAACAACGGCTGCTAATAAAACCCACGAAGAAGAAATCCGCTCTGACTGGAATCTGGAGTAAACAAGGCAAAGAAACAGAAAAGAGAAAACGTTGCGTTTGATTCCGGTTCTGTTGTGTCTCTGGTCTGTTTTGTATTGGTTAACTGGACCCGAGTTCGGACTCGGTTGAACTTCGTGTCCTCTGGACCCATTTTGTCTCCGAGTTTCAGCGGAGCTAAATAATGGAAGCTAACAAGGTGAGCTTCCCCTCTTTTTGGTAAAAGTTCTTCTTCTTGGGCTGCCTGTGCAGCTGTTTCACCATGTTGTGACACCCATAGATATCTGGTGACACCGGCTTCATGCCGGCTGCGTCTCTGTTGAACTCGAGTTTAACAACGTAAAGCATGTGTCGCAAACCCGCGCGTACGTCAAACATAAAGCAGCGCCGTCATCTCGCAAAACGACAGTTACTTTTTTATTCTTATTTATCACGATAGAGACGATAGAAGGAAAGTAGCACGATAGACACGTTTCTATCGTCCCCACGATATATATCGTCATATCGCACAGCCCTAGTAATACGTCAGGGCGCCCCGCCCCTTAACACCCGAGCGCTTTAAACAACTGCGCACCTCCCCTCCAACAGTCTGTAGTGGTGTAAAACGCTAATTAGTTACTGCTAAAATGTTAAAAACAACGCGCGCGTCTCTTCTCTCCCCCCTTGCTCTGCAAGCACAGACAGCTGTCCCCCCCGCCCCGCTCCGAGAAGCCGCGATGCAGCGTGTCCACCTCTGTAAACTGTTACCCCGAATTTACACTGCATGCGTTCCGGCTCCGCTCCGCAGGTCGCAGCTCAGCGAGTCCAATTTCCACTGCCTCCGCTCAGCTCAGGTCCGCCTGGATGCGCCGCGCTGAGACGCATGCGCGGGAATTGCGAGATTGCGCGATAAATCAAGCGATAAATAAGGAAGTCAGAACAAAACAATTCATTCGGTGGAAGAAGGAGAACAACAGTAGAGACAATCTATTATTTAGATTGAAAAAGTCTGCACAAAATATAGATAAAAAAAAACACACCACAAAAACTAAAGTGCAGGTGTAGTTTTACTTGGAGACTAAATACTTTACTAAATAAAGTAATTTCAGTAAAATTAGCCCTTGTTGTTTTTTAAAAATTTTATATAATACTGCAAAGCAATATGTTAAGTTAATTTTGTCAAATAAATACATTTTATATATATTTTTTTTTTGTGGGGTTATATCACGAAATTTATCGTTATCGTGATATACTCTGAAATAGTGCTGGACGATAATTCAATAACGATAAATATCGCGATATACTTTTATTCAATAACGATGATATGAAGTTTAAGCATATTTTCGATATTTCGATAGGATTTTACAACTTTTTATGACGTTTTTCTCTTTCTGTTCGGGTTGGAGCGGCTGCTTCAACAACCCGCCCGGACAGAAAAAGCTGTGACACAAAACGTGCGTGATGACGTTGTTGTTACGCAGCGCTCAGTCCAGCAGCAGGCGTTAGCGGTAGCAGGCTAAAAGCTAAGCTAGTCTCCAAAGCGCGTTAAGTTTTCGCTTCAAAACGAGTCAAACGAGTGCTCATGACCGTCAGAATGTGACTGAACAAAGTTTCACAAGCGAAGAGAAAGAGACGACATCACTGATGAGAGGAAAGACTAATTCGTCGGTGTGGACGTAGTTCGGTTTTACTGCAGGTCTCATCTGCAGCGAGTCTTACTCGGTTTGTGTTTATTTTTCAAAACGTGACAGAGTCGTTCTAACTAGCGGTGGAAACATCTATTCTAACTTGTTTAATCTGAAGAGTTTCCACTCGATAGAATATGATGAGTCAGAAGATGAAGAATAAAGTTTGAGCCAACGTTTCCCTGAAACTACGACGTAAACAAACAGCCCCAGCAGCGCTGCATGTTTTTTAAATTCTAAATAAAACAAATTCATCAGAAGAAAAAAAAACACTGAATGAAAAGGTGCAGAAAGACGAAAATAGTGTTATAATATCTGCCCCTTGTTTAAAAAATACAAAATAACTACAAACAACCTTCACTTCACCTGCACCACACCTTCCCAACAACTTTGATTTAATCATCTTTTAAAACATATAGTTTTATAAATGTTTATGATGATATCAAGTCAACACAATCCTGTTTCCTGATTTAAAACTCAGCTCCTTCACACTAGTTCTAAATGAAGATTTTACAAACATTTACATTCCCTTCAGGGTTTAATAACTTTTTAAACAAAATGTAATTGAATATTTGGGGGTAATATTTTTTTTAGTTTTATACATGACTTGTAAAATACTATGTTCAACCAAATCATAACATTTTAATAATTTCAATTGATGAAATAATATATTTGTTGGGTGACCATAGCACTTCCTAATAATAATTCTTACAGCTCTTTTTAGTAAAATAAAATTAGGATTTGTAATAGTTTTGCATGCTTTTCCCCAAACTTCAATACAACAGATTAAATATGGAACAATCATTACATTATACAATATATTCAAAACTTTGTCATTCAAAAACTATTTTACTTTATACAATAATGTAATTGATTTTGTTATTTTTATTCTTAAGTAATTTCCATGAGATTTCCATGTCAGCTTCTCATCAATAACTATACCCAAAAGTTTTATTTAATTAACTATGAATTTCAATGCTGTAAATTTTAAAGTTCTTGTTTAAAGTTAAAACTATTAATATTGACACAGTTGAGAATTTTATGCCGAGAACGTTCATGCTCAATAATCCAGGTACCAAATCCAATACCTGTAATTCTCAGTTGGGTCATCTGGAAACTGGATGGAGGGTGAAACGTTTCTATAAAAAACTGTCCATGACCCGACAGAATTATTGGGTTGAGAATTTTATGTTTATTTGATGGTGATTTCCATCTTTTTGGAGGCTAAATACAAATACAAGGTGAACATCAATTTATTTGTATAGTTTATAGTTTTTTTTAGGCTTTTATATTGTTTATATCGATATCGAATTATATCGATATCGACCGAAATTAAGAACTATATCGTGATAAAAATTTTGGCCATATCGTCCAGCCCTACTCTGAAATATCACAATATAATTTTTGAGCCATATCGCCCACCCCTATCCGCTATAAGCGCTTTAGCACTCCCTAGCGGTCTGGCACCCACCTTTGGTAACTCGGTTCACTTTATGGATCTGGGTCAATCTAATGAATCACTAAAGTAACCCGGTTCACTTGAGTCATTCACTCTTTGTTTGTTTTGGATCAGCAGAGAGAGTAAGAAGCTAACTCCTTTATCTTCCAGAAAACTGCTACTAACTTGTAACAAAGTCACTCGAGAGAAAGAATAAAGACACAAACCTAAAAGATGCAGTTGATGGTTGGGACTGAAAACAGCATCTAACATGTGTCTTGCTCCGTTTGTTCCTGAGCTGCGGCTCTACTTCCAAAATCCTCAGACTTTTCTTCTTCCTCTGCTTCCAGCTGTTTGAGCCGCTGTCTCCACATCTGTTAACTTCCGGTCAGCTACGTTTACAGATGTTACAGCTCAATTTAACGTTCACTTCAACTCATTTGAGCAGCAATCGAGAGACAAGGCCTTCGCTCGTAGCTACGGAGCACAACAACAAACACTGACGTCAGAACTGAGCAACTTCCGGTGCTGGGAGAACATCACTTCCGTTAGCTGCTGCTCTTCAAAATAAGAGCTCGAACTGAGATGCTCTTCAGCTACATCCTTTAGTTTCTGTGTTCCCATGGCAACTTGTCAATATTTCACTGAATTTAGACCCATCTGATGTAGTAAGAAGGATTAGTATCAAAGAAGTGTGATTTAAACTCTTCAAATCACCGAAACTCAGGGTTCAATCAAATTGATTTTTATTAAAAAGTTTCTCTGTGAAATCTTTTGAAAGACACTTTCTTTAGACATATTCTAAAATAATAAAGTTCACTCTTTGCATTTCAAATGTGGTATTTTTTCTTAAATATTGGGTTTATCTTCTCAGGTGTCAGACACTGTTATATAATCATAAAAATATACAAATCAATTAAATGAACATTCATATTTCTACTTTAAAACGTTTTGTTTTTTCAAATGTAATGTTTCAAAGTACAGCTGTGAGGAGTTGAACCAGATCTATGGATCAATAGATATCAGTTGTGCATTAGAAGAAACAGCTGCTGTGCAGATGAGTGTGGGGCAGATGCCGCAGATCACATCTGTGTTCAGCAGCTTTCAGTTTGCCTCATGCAACAGGTCAGAGAAAGTCCTGTCCAGCACCTCAAAGGTGAGACAAGTCTGCCCCATGTACTGGAACCAGTCCTAGAACTGGACCAGTTTACAGGCTCTGTGTTCAGAACACTGATCATGTTCCTCAGGAACATCTGGAAAACAAGACGAGGACACAAACTAGATGATGTAATGAAAGATGAGCAGCTTGTGGTGCATCTTCAAGCAGAGCAGAAAGAAAAGTGTTGAATCTTCATGAACACACGTCTGGGATCAACCTCTTTATCAGAGTCCTGGAAACATCTGGATCCTTGTTCAGGATCTGAACAGCTGCTGTCTCCTTGGTCAGACATTTGTCCACTTGGACAAAAACAGCCTTCAGCAATAAACTCCAGGACGGAGTGATGAGAGGAGCCGCCGAGCAAAGTTTGACCAGCTTTAATGTCAGCTTTAGTCAGTGTGACTGTGGACAGAAACTTGTTCAAGTTCTTTTTTCTTTTTGTCATTCCAGACACATTTAAATCACAGAGACATCAAATCACATTTCTTCATCAAATAAACAACAATCAGGTAGAAAAACTGTCATCAAGTCCTAAAGTTCAGCCATTCTCTTAGAAAAAACATCAAATAGTTGTGTAACATCATTACATGTTGTATAAATATAGAATACAGGCTGATCCATGAATCAAATGAGATCAACTTTATTAATAAAGCAGATTTAAACAACAAGAGTTGACCAATGTGCTGAACAACAAACTCCAAAATAACATCCATAAAACAACAAAGTGAAGGTGTTCAAACACAACATTTAAGAACAAGTCCAAATCTATTCTTAAAGGAGTCAATGAAAAAAGACTTGAGCTGCTAAAATCATTGGAAGCCAAAGGAAATGAACTTTTCAGTTTGAAACGTCTCAATCCAGAGGCTGAACATGATGGAGAGTAGAAGACTGTTGAGGCTCTTGTTGAATTCTTTCACTTTGAATTCTTCAACTTCACGTGGATCAAACTGGAACACATTTCTAACTATTTCACTCCTTTGATTCTGTCAAACAGATGTGAGCAAGAGGAAACAGCTGTTAAAGGAACACTGGCCTCAATCACCATGCTGCTGAAATCACCTGTGGACAATATTTTCCACTGATGATCCACAGAAAACTCATCTTGTGTGCAGCGTTCAAAATCACTTTTCCTGCTGCGTTCATGTTTCCACTTTGTTTTCACAGCAGATGTTTGCAGCAAAGTGGACTTTATTTCAGCTGATGTGTCCCGAGTGTTTGAGTCTGAGACCAGAGACATGTTGGAGTCTGCTCACAAGAAACACTTCAATGAACACGTCCAGCTTCAAGTGTCTCACAGAAACCTCTGTTTGTCTTTCTCTAAAGACAGACAGGTCTTTTATTAATTAAAAGTCATAAGAAAACTGTATTAAAAACAAAAACAAAGCATAAACCGTTACATTATAAAACAAAGTAAAATACTAAAAGCAGGAACATGTTGTGTTGTTTAGCATATGTAAAGCTATTTAATATTTTATTTAATTAATTTATTCATTCATTTAAAAGAGACAAATTAAAACAAATTCATCAAAAATAAATCATTGAATGAAAAGAGCACAGAAAGAAGAAAAAAATGATCATATCACCCCCTTATAATAAACATTGAAACAGTCTGGCCCTTGGCTGGTAGCAAATTTGTTTTTTTGGCCCTCGGTGTATTTGACTTTGAGACTCTTGTGCTAAACCAACACAGACATGTTCCTGCTTTTAGTATTTTACATTATTTTATAATATTACTGTTTTTTTAATAAGATTTCTTATGACTTTTAATTAATAAGGTTTTTTTATGATTGTTTACTGTTGGCTGCACGTATCAAGCTGTGAAATCCTTCATTTTCTACAGCTGATAGCTGTCAGTCATTAATTATGATGAAGTTTAGCAACTTCTCTGTGAACATTTGAGCTCGTAGCTTCAGGTGTGTTTTTATTGTTCAGTCTGGGGCGTTCTGATTTCGGTCAGTTGCTGTCAGCTTGTCCCTCATACGAGATAGTCAGACAGCAGGTCGGAGTGGACGCAGCTGGCCACGGTTGAACAAGAAAAACACACCGCTGAAGACATGGAGCTCGAGTTTAGCAGCTAAACAGCCTGTCTCGAGACGGGGACGCGGCTGGCTCGTGCTGCTGGGTCCTGCTGCTTTTTCGTTTCAGAGACAGTGTCGTCCCGCTGAACTAACTTGACTGCAGTTTAATGTGGCATTAAGACTCTGCAGACATTGCACGTTGCTGTCTTGCAGTGTTTAGTGTAAAATACTTCCACACAGCGGACATGTTGCAATGAAAAGTTGACTAGCTCTTAGCTAAAATGCTACTCACCCAGTCCGAACGCTGTAGCTGGCTGCAAACTATGGAATGGATTTCCTGAATTGGAGGCGGGCCTTATTACTCTGGACTCATGAGACACGACTCTGTTCTGAAAATCCATTCCATATTTTGATCGACCCTGTGCCGTGTGCAAAACACCAGCGGGTGGCTATGTTCTGCGGTCCAGCTCTAATAGTTATTAAATATCATCCAGGGGGCCATAAATAATTACTTTGCGGGCCAGATCTGGCCCGCGGGCCGCCACTCTTACATATGTGATCTAGGACAAGAAGAATTAGTGGTTGGGACTCCAGCTGGCATAGTTTTTCTCCTGTTGTCACCCAGTGAGATCTAAAATAGATACAGGTGGTCCCCGACTTATGAGAAAGTTTAGTTCCTGCGACTATCTCGTAAGACGAAATCTCGTACGTCGGAACGGCCCACACGTGACTATCTCGTAAACCCGGAATTTTGCTCGTAAATTAGAAAAAACACGCTAACGAGGTGCTAAGCACTCGTTTATCGACATGAGACGGAACAAGCGTACATACTGATCCTTAAACATGCACATAACTTTATTTACTAGCAGTTAGCTAACACATTACACCACATATTCATCTATAAACACAATAATAATAATAATAATAATGATAATGAATTCAATTTATAACGCACTTTTCATTAATGAAAATCTCAAAGTGCTACAAAGTGCAACAGAATTAAATGTCAATAAAACAAGTAATAAAACAAGTAAAATAAATAACAGTATCAACTAAGATCAAAGATAGAATCATGAGGAGGCAGAGTATGCTTGGTTAAAAAGAAAGGTCTTCAAGCCGCTCTTAAAGTCAACCAGTGACTGTGGAGCTCTTAGGCAGTCAGGAAGAGAGTTCCACAGGCGGGGGCAGCCACACTGAAAGCCCGGTCTCCCATGGTCCTTAATTTGGTTCTCGGAATGTGAAGTAGATGACTGTTCTGTGACCGTAGAGACCGGGTGGATGAGTATGGTGCAAGAATGTCCTTTAGATAATCTGGTGAAGTTCCATGTAAGCATTGATGTGTAATGAGAGCAGTTTTGTACTGAATTCTGTAGGTGACAGGAAGCCAATGAAGGTTATGGAGAATGGGTGTAATATGTTCAAATTTACGAACTCTCAACAAAATCCTTGCTGCACTGTTTTGAATATATTGAAGCTTCTGAAGGTATTTACCAGGGATTCCAATAAACAGGGAGTTGCAGTAGTCGAGCCTGGAGGAGACAAAAGCATGGACGAGCTTCTCAGCATCGGAAAAAGTTAGGGATGGGCGAAGTCTGGAGATGTTTCGAAGATGGAAGAAGCAAGTTTTAAACAGAAGCTTAATGTGATTTTCAAATGTAAGATGAGAGTCCATTTTTATTCCAAGATTTGTAACAGAGGTGGAGAGGGGGATGTCTTGTCCAGAAAAGGAAATTGTTGTTATAGTAGATGTTTGTACCTGGTGAGGGGTGCCAATCAGTATGGCCTCAGTCTTGGAGCAGTTTAATTGAAGAAAGTTCTGATTCATCCATGCCCTTATTTCCTCCAGGCAGGCAGAGAGGGCAGTGAGTGAAGATGGAGATGACAATGGGGAAGATGAGGAGGCTCCAGTCCTGATGTAAAGCTGTGTATCGTCGGCATAACAGTGAAAAGAAATGTTGAACTGATTAATAATTTGACCTAAAGGCAGCATGTAAAGGGAAAACAGCAGGGGCCCCAGAACTGACCCCTGAGGGACACCACAGGAGACACAGACTGTCTGGGACGTGGCGTTGCCAAGACTAACACATTCCAGCCTATCGGAGAGGAAAGATTTGAACCAGTCCAGGACAGTGTCACAGAGACCGACCTCCACATGAAGACGGTGGAGGAGGATACTATGGTCCACAGTGTCGAAAGCTGCAGTGAGGTCAAGGAGGACAAGGATGGAGGGAGAACCAGTGTCAGCAGCCATGAGGACATCATTGGTAACTCTCAGCAATGCAGTCTCAGTACTGTGAGCTGCCCTGAATCCAGACTGGAACTTCTCATACAGGGAGTGTTGCTGTAGGTGGTCCTGCAGCTGAGCAGCAACTGCTTTTTCCAGCACTTTAGACAGAAAAGGGAGGTGTGAAATTGGGCGGTAATTAGAAAAAATGTCGGGATCCAAATTGGATTTTTTCAGAAGAGGCCTAATGATGGCAGTTTTTAGAGGCAGTGGAACATGACCAGATTGTAGAGACTGATTTATTATTTGAGTGATTAATGGGCTTATTGCAGAGTGATTGGATTTTATGAGAGACGAGGGGAAAGGATCCAGGGCGCAGGATGAAGGCTTCATTTTCTTGATGATGGCTTCCACTTCACTCTGAACAACTTCATCAAAGCTGCTCAGGGACCCAGAATGCAGACGGGTAGATGGCACACTGAGAACAGGGAGTTTGTGGAGCTGAGATCTGATAGTGTCAACTTTGTTTTTAAATGATGAAAGGAACAGGTCGCATTTTTGAGCAGAGTCCTCAGGAGTTTGTTTTATGGGATTAAGCAGATGAGTTATTGTGGAGAAGAGCTGTTTAGAGTTTCCAGGGCAGGTATTGATGATGTTGGAATAATATTTGGAGCGTGCTTCTTTAAGAGAATAGGCGTACGCTTTCTGATGTTCTTTATATGCCTGCTTATGTACAGAGAGACCAGATGATTTTACACATCTCTCAATAGCACGGCCAGTTACCTTCATCTTGCGCAGCTCACCAGTGTACCAGGGGGCTGAACGGGAGAAAGACACCAGTCTTGTCTTCAAGGGAGCATGAAGGTCCAGAAGCTCTTGGAGAGATCGGTTGTAGTAATCCACAGAGTCATCTGCAGATGAATGATTGACAGCAGTCAGGGCGTGAAGATCAGCAGACAGAACATCAGGGGAAATGTTTTTAAAGTCACGGAACTGGATAGGTCGTTTTGGGTTTGAAGCAGGCGAAGAAGAAGGTACTTCCAGGGAGATGACCCTGTGGTCTGAGACACCCAGGTCATATACAGATAAGTTATTGATGAGTACAGTGTCTGTAATCACCAAATCCAGAGTATGCCCCCTGCTGTGCGTAGGGAAGTCAACGTGTTAAGTGAGATTAAGAGAGTCCGGAAGAGACTTAAAATCTGTTGCCAGAGGTGAAGAGGAATTGTCCGTGTGGATATTTAAGTCGCCAAGAAAAATGGTCTTCACAGGGGAGGTGCAGAAAAAAGTGAGGAGGTCATGCATCTCTGAGTTAAATGAAGCATGTGGTTTGGGAGGCCTATAAATTAATAACATTCATCAGAAGTGGGACTTTGAAGCTGAAAGCCAGACATTCAAAAGAAGAAGAGTCCTGAGAAACCAGATGAGACCATTTTAAATTACTGCGATAAATCACCTCCAGACCACCACCACGGCCAGTGCTACGGGCTCTCTGCAGATAACAGTATCCAGAGGGACACGCTTCGTTCAGAGAACTGAACACATCCGGTTTATGCCAAATTTCTGTAAGACACATGAGGTCTAAGTCCTTCTCCAGAATGTGATCATGAATTAAACATGATTTGTTGGATAGTGACTGCACATTGAAAAGTTCTAATTCAATACCAGTTGGAATAGGAGCTTTTTGAACAGGTTTAAGCAGACTGAAGTCCACTCCACATTTTCCTTGCCACTTCGTGTGCTGTGAACTACAAGGGACTACAGACGCAGCGCTCTGATGACGTCTCTCAGTCCAGACAGTAGCAATCGAGTCAGAGTTCGTTTGCCTAAAATAAACTGTTTTCTTTCGAGAGCTTCTATGGATGTAACGAGGTCTACGCAGAAGTCCCAGTTGTTTTATGGTGGAAACAGAAGGAAGAATGGAGCAGTTGTTAAGTTTAAACAACTCCGAAGCGGAATAGGTCAACATTGTTGAGCCGGTGGAAGCTAACACTGAGCTAACCACTAACAGCAGGCCCACGGCTCCGAGAAAGATATACAAGAAGCAGAGAGAGGTAACTTGAATGAGCATACCTTGAAGGAGTACAGGAGGGAATCCAGAACAGTCCAGAGGACACAGGAAGATGACAAGGGCAGCCGGTAAGCGAACAATAAATGCAGCTATGTGGTTCTCTAAGCTAGGTAAAGTCGTGCTGGAGCTAGCGGGAGCTAGCAGCCCCCACTACTAAAATTCCGGTTAGACTAGTAAAGTTTTCTATCTAATGAAACTAGCAAACAAGTCAAATCTTGGCTTCGCCGTGGTCTCCCATCCTGAGCAAGTACAATGGCACCTGTACAGTTTATTCTGTACAACAGTGCTTTTCTGCACAGCACTTTCTATAATTAAAAAAAAACTATAAAAACAAATAATAATAATAATAATAATAAACTTTATTTATATAGCACTTTCCTACAATGCCTTGCATTGACCAAGGTGCTTAACAGGACAGAAAATATAAAAAACCGGTACAATAAATCAGTGAAAATAGAATAAAAAACAACAGCAATAAAAAGGAGGCAATGGAAATAAAAATGCTACATACTAAAATACCAAAGTAAGAAAAATTACACACTGAAAGCTTTTTTGAACAAGTGGGTCTTCAGTCTGGTTTTGAACAGAGTCAGATCAGAGGTGGCACGCAGCTCAAGGGGGAGGCTGTTCCAGGCTTTTGGGCCAGCAACAGAAAAGGACCGGTCTCCCCATTGTTTGTACCTTGAGCGAGGCACCTCCAGCAGGTGTTGACTGGCAGATCGTAAAGCTCTGCTGGGCTGATGGACTTTCAAAAGTTCTGAGATGTAGAGAGGTGCGAGTCCATTCAGAGCTTTGAAAACAAACAGCAGCAGCTTGAACTGTATCCTGAACTGAACCGGGAGCCAGTGTAAAGAGGACAGGACAGGAGTGATGTGTTCATATTTCCGTGTGTTGGTCAAAAAGCGGGCGGCAGAGTTCTGTACAAGCTGTAAACGGGAGAAGGAGGATTGATTAATTCCAACATACAAAGCATTACAATAGTCAAGTCTGGAGGTCACAAAGGCATGGATGGCTTTTTCCAGATCACTTCGGCTGAGGAGTGACTTTACTTTAGAGAGCAGACGGAGCTGAAAGAAGCTGGGGCCTCATGTATCAACCGTGCGTGCGCACAAAAACATTGCGCACGTCACTTACCACGCAAAACCCCGTATGTATCAAAACTGAACTGAACGTGAATATATGCGCATCCAGGTACATATCCACGCAAGCTCCCGAGCAGGCGTACGCACGTTTCTGTGGTTCTTGTTCCTTTGGCGACACTTACAGGTGTTTCAGAGAAACTGAAGCCCCACAGTCTGTGGTTGACTTTAAGAGCGGCTTGAAGACCTTTCTTTTCAACCGAGCATACTTTACTCCTCATGATTCTACTTTTGATCTTAGCTGATACTGTTGTTGATTTTAATTGTTTTATTATTTGTCTTATTGACATTCAAATATGTTGCACCTTGTAGCACTTTGAGATTTCCATTAATGAAAAGTGCGTTATAAATTGAATTCATTATTATTATTATTATTATTATTATTATTATTATTATTATTATTATTATTATTATTATTATTATTATTATTATTATTATTATTATTAACTGTTCATGATGTGAAAATGATTAATATTCCCTCCAAACACACGATTAACAAGTATTACATCCACATGACGCAGTGAAATAAAGGACGCGCAAAGTTGTGCCAAAAATAAATTTAACAGGAACGGATTCATTCAGCCTTACTGGAGAATATAATAAATAGTGTAACACGCAGAGCATTTATTTAGAAACAGATATAATGTACTGATCTAGGATATGGCTTATCAGCCGTTTTCAGAAATAATCATTCTTCAGTTTGGCACTGCTGCGCTCTGGGGAGCCGTGCATCACGCGTGCATACAGAAGCAGCGGTCAAACTGTTCCACAGAGGTCGATCGGGACTGTGCAGTCCAGTCCACACAAAGCTGGATCATGTCCAATGGAATGTCATCCATATGATTCCAAAGGCTGAGTGGTCGCGCTTGGAGCGCGCCGCGCGCACCCTCACCGGTGTTGACACGGCAGCTGGAGGTGATTCATTATCTGCGTTTATTGTAGATTTCTCCAAAATGACACGTGAAAGTACACCTTATATAACTTGTAGGAGAGCAAAAGCTTCACAGACAGACTGCGCACAGGGCTGCGGGGCGCGCTGCGTCTGGAGACTCCAACATCATGTCATGAAATGTCTCCACCAAGACGCACAGACTCGTTTCTTCACATCATCTACATAAACAAAGATCTATGTTCTAGCAAACATCCAAGTAAGTTCCTCTGTGTTTACAGTAATAATGGTAATAAACTCGTGCGCAAAGTTAATATTTCCACACAGAATGAATGAATGAGCCGGTTCGCGCACCACAGCAGGGTGCGCGCGCACACAAATACCGACACACAATCACTCGTTCTTTGCATGATGAACACATTTTATTACTATTCTTACTTAGGATGTTTGTCCTCACTCATATTATATTAAATTCATTATTTTCCCGAATCTAGAAATCATTTCTGATCGCGCAGGGATCAAACAAACATGTCCTTCACACATGCAGGAAGTAATTTGCATCTGTTTAACATATGTAAATGAAGGCGTGTCAGGGGAGGTGTCTCACGTGCGCTCAGTTCCACGTCAATTGTGATGTACAAAAGGAATGTGCGTGGATTCAGGTGTACGCTCAGTTTGATACATCCGGATCTTTTTGTGCGTGCACACATTTCTGGGTTTGACCGTACGTCACTTTCCAGTGAGGAATCCACGCAAGTCTTTGATACATGAGGCCCCTGGTCTTGACAACAGAACTGATCTGTTTATCAAACTTCAAGTTGGAGTCAAGCTGCACTCCAAGATTTCTAACCACCGGATTGAAATGGGGGAGGGGGAAACAAAAACTGGGACTGGGAAGGATGTTGCTGGTGTCGTCGGGTGCACCAAATAAAATGCATTCAGTTTTATCTGTGTTTAGGTGGAGGAAGTTTTGAGAGAGCCAGTGCTTAATGTCATTTAAGCAGTTGACAAGAGTGTTTGAACTGGGTGAGGGGTTGGGAGTGACTGGCAGATAGATTTGTAAATCATCTGCATACATATGAAAAGACAGATTATGACGTGCAATGATTGATCCTAATGGCAGCATGTAAAGAGAAAAGAGGACTGGCCCCAGAATGGATCCCTGTGGTACGCCAGAGGTCAGAGGGGTTGATGAAGAGGAGGACAGATCACCTATCATGACAGAAAAAGTTCTCCCAGTTATGTAAGATCTGAACCAACCCACAGCTCCCTGGAGTCCAACCTGCTCAGACAAACGAGTGATTAGTACCTGACGGTCGACGGTGTCAAAAGCTGCTGAGAGGTCTAACATCACCAGCAGAACAAGGTTTTTTACATCCAGAGACAGAAGAATGTCATTCTGCGCTTTGAGCAGTGCAGATTCAGTACTGTGACGGGCTCGAAAACCAGACTGAAATTTTTCAAACAGGTTGTTGTACTCTAGAAAAGATTGATGTTGAATAAAAACAATGGGCCTCATGCAAGAACATGTTCGTATTTTTATCCTAAATTTCTCTTACTTTTGTTCGTACGAAGCGTTCGTACGAACATGCCACGTCAGATTCAACAAACTCTTCTATCCTCAGGAAAAGTGTGTAAATGAGCTGCGTACGTATGATGAATTCCACCTGTTCTATCCACCTGCGCGTGCACGCGGAGAGGTTATTTACATAATTCCCACCCCTCAAAACACCATATAAGGCTACGTTTCCTGCCTCAGAGAGCAGGAAGTGTCCATTCATACAACATCGAGAAGTAAAAAGAAGAACTTTACGCGTTCGGAGATTGAAGTTCTGCTCTCAGAGTAAATAACTAACTAAATAAATAAATAAATCTGTAATTTTTAGCAGCGTGAGCTGTGAATCTGCTTTAAAGCCGAGGAATGAAATGTGCTGTAATGTCATGTCTCCCGGTTGTACAGTCACAGAAATAAAAATCGTATTTATCTCTCCAGCCCTGCTCTGGTTTTTCTTTGGTCAAATATTTTAAATTTTAGTGTAAACAACTGTGTTACATTATAGTTTCACTTATTCAGAAGAGCTGTCGCGCACCGCTACCCCCCCGTCCCCGCAATGTCTGATGTGTTTTTGAACAAAATCATTTTAAAATGTCTCGAAACTACAGTTAACTTCATATTAATATTGTAGTGCATGTTGTGTCTCCCGTGGGTCGTACAGTATCAGAAATCAAGAAAAAATGGTTTGATCTGAAAATGGCTTCAAAAAAATGTCTCCCTGCAGCACGGACTGCAACAGGAGGAGGTCAAGGAAAAGTCTGCGTTACCGAGATGGATGGGAAAATAAATGCCATGCGCATCTTGCGCAAGACGCGTGCCAACAGCACTGTTTTGCAGCACAAATGAGTCATGCGCTCCTCCTGGCCATCGCGCAACCACATTTAGCAGGTTATATTTTGAATCAGATATAATTTGGACATTTATGGAGTGGTATTGCTTCCGATTGAGAATGGGAATGCGTCAGGTGAAGGTGCTTTGATCCGTATGTGTGTACAGTCTATTGCTCCGATGGTGTTTGGCAGTCCAGCAATAGCATGAAAATCAGTCTTAATTTGTACTTGTTCTGCGGCGGTGTATGGGAATTTTATGTACCTGGGTGTTAATTTGAGGAGGGCTTTGATGACCAAGGGGAGCGCACGACTCACCGAAGCCTGCGACACACCAGACAAATTAAACTTAAAATTATAATTCTAATTCAAACAGAATAACCTATTGTCAAGAATAATTATGGTGCGTGATTTTTTTAAACCCAAAATATTTTCTAAATAACGAAGTATAAAGTTATTAGTGGAGAAAATCCGTCTGGATAACAGCAGACTGACTGCTCGTAAAATATTCGACAGGTCTGGACCACACGTAAATTTTGTTCGTGTCTGAAAAAAATCTTAGAATACGAAAACTTTGTTGAATGCCTCAAATGCTCCTAAATCACTCGTACGCACAGTTTAAAAACAAATCTGTGCGTACAAACGGTTCTTGCATGAAGCCCAATCTTTTCTAGGACCTTCAATAAAAATGACAGATGAGAAACTGGCCTAAAATTAGAGAAAGCTGTAGGATCTAGGCCTGTTTTTTTGAGAAGAGGCCTGACCACAGCGTGTTTGAAAGCAGATGGCGCATAACCTGAAGTTAGACAGCTGTTAATAAATGACAAAACACAAGGACCAATTACATCAAAGGACTGTTTGAACATTTTAGAGGGAATGATGTCCAGAGAACAGTTTGTTGGTTTCATCTGCTGAACCACCTTGATGAGGTGAGGCAGTGAAACCAGGTCGAACTCGTCAAAAACAGCGGTGGTTATTGCAGATGTACATGAGACAGTGTTTGATGGACTGACAATGTTCTGCCTGATAGAGTCTATTTTGTTGACAAAATAGCTCTGAAAGCCATCACAGGTAGACTGAGTGGCAGTTTTCAGAACATTGACAGAAGGATTGATGACCGACTGGATTGTGCTAAATAGCGTCCTCGGCCGGTTGGAGCTAGTGGAGATTAAATTGGAGAGGTACTGTGATTTGGCCTGCTTAACAGCATTTTGATAATCGGGTGATTCTTTTTTTGGGACAACATTCATGTCCGCATGTTTCTCTTACCCTGATTTTTTTCTAAAATGTGCCAAATATTTACAACAAAGTATTTTAATTATACACTTAGATGTTTGCCATCATTCAAATATAAATGAAATGCATTTAAAATATTATTTTGTACTTTACACACCTTTTTGGTGACATAGATGGTCAATTTTATTGTGTCCGCAGTGCAGTGTAAAATATTTCCTCAATAAGTTTAAACAATAAAATTAAATTAAAAAAGAAATTTCTTCAATAATTTGATTGACTGGACTAAACCTTATTTTATTATGAAACTGAATCTGTTGAAACTATTTTTTTTATTTGATATTTTCTTGATATTATACATGTCCCAGTAGTAACTTTCCACCCTGTTAGAATGTTTCCTTTTTGCCCTCAAAAGACTACAATTCCATAAAAGCCATTTACAAGAAGAAGACATCAACTGGTTTTGGAGGGAATTCAACCATGGAAAACAAGTTAAGCTTCATCTGTCACTCTCTCCTTACTTTTTTTAATCTTAAATATATTAAACCTGTATGCGTCAACCTTAAAGTTCCACCCTGTTAAGATAAATTGTGGGAAATGTTTATTTGGTAGAATTTAAAAAACAACATATTAGATTTAGTCATTAAAGGTTTGCTATTCTGTTGAAGGTTAGCTAGCTAAATGTTGACCACATAAAGAGCTACAGCTAGATTAGCTAAAAAAATTCCACCCTGTTATGTTCCACCCTGTTAGGTTTATGAACCAAACAAGGTGTAACAAGGACCTAACAGGGTGGAAATTCAGGTAAAAAGTAATCACATATACATGTAATTATTACTTTACCTGTAATTATTATTTTATCCAGCCCTGAGCTTGACCATTATTAATTTCTTATTGCTAAACATGTCAGTGATGTAACAAACTATTTAAAACTTAAAATATTACTCTTTTTATTTTCAAAAGTCCTGAAGCCAAAATGTTGCCGCAAAAAAAGAATCACCCAATCACAGAGACAGTCTCTCAGTATTCCCTGGGATACATGAAGCCGGTCCCGCTTCCATTTTCGCTCTGCTTTCTTGCAGCGTTGTCAAAGGGCCCGCGTTATTTCATTGAGCCATGGAGGTGATTTACTCTTTGAAGAAGCCTGTTTGAGAGGAGCGATGGAGTCCAAGATTGTTGTGCAGGTGTGATGGAAGGAGGTGATGAAGTCCTCAGGATGTAGAGATGGGTCCAGGCTGACGGCAGAGCATAAGTCAGTGCTCTTAAAGGCATCAGTGAACTGACTTGGAGTGGATGGGGTGATGGAGTAGCATAGATGTGCTGGGAGAACAGCCTTCGGTGCAGGAGGGGTGGAAAATTCAAATAGGATGGGAAAATGGTCTGAAATGCAGGTGCCCAGAATCTCTACAGCAGATATTCATTCATTCATTCAACCTTTATTTATACAGGCTAGCCTCGTTGAGTCACGGGGACTCATTTACAAGAGGGACCTGTCTCACTCACACCAAACAACCATCCACTCTCACACTCACACCTAGGGTCAATTTAGAGTCACCAATCAGCCTAACAAGCATGTTTTTTGGTCTGTGGGAGGAAACCGGAGTACCCGGAGGAAACCCACGCATGCACGGGGAGAACATGCAAACTCCACCCAGAAAGGCCCCGGACCGGGATTTGAACCGGCAACCTTCTCGCTGAGAGGCAACAGCTCTACCAGTTGTGCCACCGTGCTGCCCAAGATATGTGAAGGTGTAAGATGTAAGATATGTGAAGGCCGTGGGAGATAATTAAGTCCAGTGTATGACCCTGACCGTGCGTGGCCCCCGAGACAGACTGCGACAGGTTAAAAGAGTCCAGAAGGTCCTGAAACTCACATCCAAGTTGATTACTTGGGTAGCAGATGTGCACGTTGAAATCTCCACAAAAAAGAAGGGAGTCAAATTTTGGCAGTAGTTCAGCCAGTAGTTCTGAAAAATCACTGAGAAAGTCCTTATTATATTGTGGAGAGCGATAAATGAGCCCACACAGTAGAGGTTTTGCAGATTCCAGCACAAACAGCATATTTTCAAAGCTTTTGTAGTTTTTCTGAGGCAACAGGCAGCACTTGAACGCCTCATTGAACACTGTAGCCAGCCCTCCCCCTCTTCCAGCCCCGTGCGGGACATTCAGGTAGGAGTAGCCAGGTGGGAGAAGTTCAGAGAAGGAGCTGTTGTCCCGTGGTTTTTGCCAAGTTTCAGTAATTAGAAACAGATACAGACGATGAGTGGAGATCAAATCACTTAATATAAAAGTTTTATTAGTGATCGATCGGGCGTTAAACAGTGTTGCACGTACTGGCAGATAGCCAGTTACGTCACCCGCAGCTCGTGTGAGCGGGTGAAAACAAAGTGCCTTAGTGCCAAGTCCAAGTACTTTTAAAAAGTTATTTTTCAGCACAGAAACAGCATAGTAAACAACATTCCCTTACTTTGATTGAATAACCAAGTCACACCCATATGACATCATGTGACACCATGTCACACCCATTATAAACACATGACATCCATCAGAATCATGTTGCAAACAAACATCAGAAACAAGTGACATCCTCCAGAAAGCTGTTGCAAGCATCATGTTTAAAAAACAACAGTGCCTTAGTATCCAGTCCATGAACGTTAGAAAGGTAGAACCAGCTAGCACAGCAACAGCATAAAAAAGAAAGTTCCCTTACTTTGATTGAAGTGAATGTAGACAGTCTTTTTGGTTGTAAAAACTTGCTGGTCAAACCTGGATCGGATGTGACTGCTTATTCAATGAGCAACAGAAGCAGTTCATCCATCAATGACGGGGGCATGTGAGTCCAGAAAGGCTGAGGTAAGATGTGAGTTCAGGTCAAGTGTTTGGTCCTGATGTGAGGATGCAGAAGTATGCAGGGGTGGGCAGATGACTGGAGTCATTGTGATGTATAGTTGATGGATGCAGGAGAGCAGTGAGGATGCAGCAGAGTAAGCATGGTCAGACTTGTTGAGGTGTCTGACATCAGTCAGTGTGATGTCAGTGGAGGCAGGAGAGGATGTAGCACACAGGTCTGACTGTTATGAAGAGAACAGACATGTTTAAGTTAACATAACTGAAACATATGAAACCACACAGACAAGTTGTTGGGTTGGCTCACAGTGATAAAAATGAAGCTGATTTCAGCTGGAGTATGTCAGATGAGTTCAGATGGGTCAGGGTGTCTGACATCGGTCAGTGTGATGTCAGTTGAGGCAGTAGAGGATGCAGCACACGGGTCTGACTGTTGTGAAGAGAACAGGCGTGTTTAATTTAACATTACAGAAACATGAGACTACACAGACAAGTTGTTGGGTTTGCTCACAGTGATGAAATGAAGCTGATTTCAGCTGGAGCATGTCAGATGAGTTCAGATGGGTCGGGGTGTCTGACATCAGTCAGTGTGATGTCAGTGGAGGCAGTAGAGGATGTAGCACACGGGTCTAACTGTTATGAAGAGAACAGACATGTTTAAGTTAACATAACTGAAACATATGAAACCACACAAACAAGTTGTTGGGTTTGCTCACAGTGAGGGAAATGAAGCTGATTTCAGCTGGAGCCTGTCAGATCAGGAGGTCACACTTGGTGAGGTGTCTGACATCGGTCAGTGTGATGTCAGTGGAGGCAGGAGAGGAGGCATGGAGCACAGAAGGTGTCCAGGTGTATCACATCAGTCAGTGTGATGTCATTGGACGTAGTAGAGGAGGCATGGAGCACAGAAGGTGTCCAGGTGTATCACAGCAGTCAGTGTGATGTCATTGGATACAGAAGAGGAGGGAGCGTAGCAGGTGTCACTGTTAGAAAACAGACATTTGTAAGTTAACATTAATGAAACATGAAACCACACAGACAACAACTTCTTGTGCTTACTGATAAATTAAACACAGACAAAAAGAACTTGTCCTTACTGTGATGTGTGTGTGCTGATGTTTGATGGACCGGGGAGGGGGCTTTCCAGGATGCTTTGGAGGAAGGCTGTGGACATGACAAGACACAGGTGTATGATGAAATGCAGCATGAAACTAAACAGAAAAGCAAAATAATTTTTTTTTTTTCATTCAACCTTTATTTATACAGGCTAGCCTCGTTGAGTCACGGGGACTCATTTACAAGAGGGACCTGTTTCACTCACACCAAACAACCATCCACTCTCACACTCACACCTAGGGTCAATTTAGAGTCACCAATCAGCCTAACAAGCATGTTTTTTGGTCTGTGGGAGGAAACCGGAGTACCCGGAGGAAACCCACGCATGCACGGGGAGAACATGCAAACTCCACCCAGAAAGGCCCCGGACCGGGATTTGAACCGGCAACCTTCTCGCTGAGAGGCAGCAGCTCTACCAGTTGTGCCACCGTGCTGCCCATTTACATTTCATTACTGTACCTGGATGATGAAGCTGTGCAGGTTAGTAGGGAGATGAGCAGGTCAGTGAAGGTGTTGCAGAGGCTGGCTGGAGAGAAGGAGACGTCTGTGGACATGAAAAGACAGGTGGGTTAACAGATGAAGTAACTGTACAGTACAGTAACATAAACCAAAACAGAAAATCAAAATGTAAAAGTAACATTTCATTACCTTTGGGAAGGGTGCAGAGGCTGGCTGGCTGACTGGAGTGGAGTAGAGAGGAGGAGGAGGAGAAGGAGACGTCTGTGGACATGAACAGACAGGTGGGTTAACAGATGAAGTAACTGTACAGTAACATAAAACAAAACATCTATCCATTTTCTTCCGCTTATCCGGGGTCGGGTCGCGGGGGTAGCAGCCTAAAGCCCCAATATACCTGTTTCTTTTGCCTCATGCCGCTCGGCGCCGTGGGAGCGCCGCGGCAAAAGCCTTTGATCACGGGCGTGAACGCGCCAAGGTCAAATTTTACTACGCCTACGCGCGCGCGTTGATAAACTGCCTCGCGTGTCAGCAAATGACCTATCAGCAACCTCAATTTGTCCTGCTCCGCCCGGTTGCAGCTGCTGGAGCCTGCACTCAGAGAGCTGCGCTTGAACAGAACTATATATGAACTGCCTGCGCGCAGCACACGCCAGTCCAGCGGCGTGAGGCAAAAGAAACAGGTATACTGGGGCCTTAAGTAGGGAGGCCCAGACTTCCCTCTCCCCAGCCACTTGGAGCAGCTCCTCTGGGGGAATCCCAAGGCGTTCCCAGGCCAGCCGAGAAACATAGTCCCTCCAGCGTGTCCTGGGTCTTCCTCTGGGTCTCCTCCCGGTGGGACATGCCCGGAACACCTCACCAGGGAGGCGTCCAGGAGGCATCCTAACCAGATGCCCGAGCCACCTCAACTGGCTCCTCTCGATGTGGAGAAGCAGCGGCTCTACTCCGAGTCCCTCCCGGATGACTGAGCTTCTCACCCTATCTCTAAGGGAGAGTCCAGACACCCTGCGGAGAAAACTCATTTCAGCCGCTTGTATCCGAGATCTCGTTCTTTCGGTCATAACCCAGAGCTCATGACCATAGATGAGGGTGGGAACGTAGATCGATCGGTAAATTGAGAGCTTTGCCTTTTGACTCAGCTCTCTCTTCACCACGACAGACCGGTACAGCGCCCGCTTCACTGCGGACGCTGCACCTATCCGCCTATCGATCTCACGCTCCAGTTTTCCCTCATTCGTGAACAAGACCCCGAGATACTTAAACTCCTCCACTTGGGGAAGGACCTCCTCCCCGACCTGGAGAAGGCATGCTACCCTTTTCCGGCTCAAGACCATGGCCTCGGATTTGGAGGAACTGATCCTCATCCCGGCCGCATCACATTCAGCTGCAAACCGCTCCAGCGAAAGCTGTAGATCACGAACTGATGAAGCCAATAGGACCACATCATCTGCAAAAAACAGAGAAGCGATTCTAAGGCCACCAAAACGGATCCTCTCAACACCTTGGCTGCGCCTAGAAATTCTGTCCATAAAAGTTATGAACAGAATCGGTGACAAAGGGCAACCTTGGCGGAGTCCAACTCTCACCGGAAACGAGCCTGACTTACTGCCAGCGATACGGACCAAGCTCTGACACCGGTCGTACAGGGACCTAACAGCCCATATCAAAGGGCCTGGTACCCCATACTCCTGGAGTACCCCCCACAGAATCCCCCGAGGGACGCGGTCGAATGCCTTTTCCAAGTCCATAAAGCACATGTAAACTGGTTGGGCAAACTCCCACGCACCCTCCAGGATCCTGCTTTAGGTGTAGAGCTGGTCTAGTGTTCCACGACCAGGACAAAAAACCACAGTGCTCCTCCTGAATCTGAGGTTCGACTATCCGACGGACCCTCCTCTTCAGAACCCCTGAATAGACCTTACCAGGGAGGCTTAAGAGTGTGATCCCCCTATAGTTGGAACACACCCTACACCCCCCCTTTTTGAATAGGGGAACCACCACCCCAGTCTGCCAATCCAAGGGAACTGCCCCCGATGTCCACGCGATATTGCAGAGTCGCGTAAGCCAACACAACCCCACAACATCCAGAGCCCTAAGGAACTCAGGACGAATCTCATCCACCCCAGGAGCCTTGCCACCGCGGAGCTTTTTAACCACCTCGGCGACCTCAGCACCAGAGATTGGAGAGCCCGACCCAAAGTCCCCAGGCTCCACTTCCTCAGTGGAAGACGTGCCAGTAGGATTGAGGAGGTCTTCGAAGTACTCCGCCCACCGACTCACAACATCCCGAGTTGAGGTCAACAGCACGCCATCCCCACCATAAATGGTGTTGGTCGCGTACCGCTTTCCCCCCCTGAGACGTCGGATGGTGGACCAGAATCGCCTCGAAGCCGTACGGAAGTCATTCTCCATGGCCTCTCCGAACTCCTCCCACGCCCGAGTTTTTGCCTCAGCAACCACCCGAGCCGCATGCCGCTTGGACTGCCGGTACCTATCTGCTGCTTCCGGGGTCCCACAGGCCAAAAAGGCCCAATAGGACTCCTTCTTCAGCCTGACAGCATCCCTCACCGCCGGTGTCCACCACCGGGTTCGAGGGTTGCCACCACGACAGGCACCAACAACCTTGCGGCCACAACTCTGATAAGCTGCCTCGACAATAGAGGCGCGGAACATGGCCCACTCGGGCTCAATGTCCCCCGCCTCCCTCGGAACGTGTTCAAAGCTCTCCCGGAGGTGGGAGTTAAAGCTCCGTCTTACGGGAGACTCTGCCAGACGTTCCCAGCAGACCCTCACAATACGTTTGGGTCTGCCAGGTCTGACCGGCATCCTCCCCCACCATCGGAGCCAACTCACCACCAGGTAGTGGTCAGTTGACAGCTCCGCCCCTCTCCTCACCCGAGTGTCCAAGACATGCGGCCGCAGATCAGATGAGACGACAACAAAGTCGATCATCGAACTGCGACCTAGGGTGTCCTGGTGCCAAGAGCACATATGGACACCCTTATGCTTAAACATGGTGTTCGTTATGGACAATCCATGACGAGCACAGAAGTCCAATAACAGAACACCACTCTGGTTCAGATCAGGGGGGCCGTTCCTCCCAACCACACCCCTCCAGGTCTCACTGTCATTGCCCACGTGAGCGTTGAAGTCCCCCAGTAGAACAAGGGAGTCCCCAGGAGGCGCACTCTCCAATACCCCCTCCAAGGACTCCAAAAAGGGTGGGTAGTCTGAGCTGCCGTTTGGTGCATAGGCACAAACAACAGTCAGAGCCCGTCCCCCCACACGTAGGCGAAGGGAGGCTACCCTCTCGTTCACCGGGGTGAACCCCAACGTACAGGCACCAAGATGGGGGGCAACCAGTATGCCCACTCCTGCTCGGCGCCTCTCACCAGGGGCAACTCCAGAGTGGAAGAGTGTCCAACCCCTCTCAAGGAAACTGGTTCCAGAGCCAGAGCCATGCGTTGAGGTGAGTCCGACTATTTCTAGTCGGAAACTCTCAACCTCACACACTAGCTCAGGCTCCTTCCCCACCAGAGAGGTGACATTCCATGTCCCAATGGCCAGCTTCTGTAGCCGAGGATCAGACCGCCAGGGTCCCCGCCCTCGGCCACCACCCATCTCACATTGCACCCGACCCCTTTGGCCCCTCCCACAGGTGGTGAGCCCATGGGAAGGGGGACCCACGTCTCCTCTTCGGGCTGTGCCCGGCCGGGCTCCATGGGTAAAAGCCCGGCCACCAGGCGCTCGCCAGCGTGCCCCACCTCCGGGCCTGGCTCCAGAGTGGGGCCCCGGTGACCCGCGTCCGGGCGAGGGAAAACTTAGTCCATTAATTGTACTCATCATAGGGGTTTTTGGGCTGCACTTTGTCTGGTCCCTCACCTAGGACCTGTCTGCCTTGGGTGACCCTTCTAGGGGCATGAAGCCCCTGACAGCATAGCTCCTAGGATCATTGGGACACTCAAACCCCTCCACCACGGTAAGGTGGCAGCCCAGGGAGGGGAATAAAAAGGGTATAATTGGTTATCTAATAATTATTTTGTGCATTAAATTGAAGGAATAGGGTCTGGATATCCCACAGAAATACCATAAAATTTTAAAAAATACATCTGAGGTCCCCTTTAAAAGAAACCACCTTAATTTGAGCCCTCTCCATTTAAATAATTTTCCCCTTCATTTCGACCCTGACACTCAATAGCCCCCCTCCCACTCGCTTGAACCAAAACCTAAGAACAGGTAAAACACAACAGGCATAATTAATCAAAGAAAGTAAAATAAAAATAAAAAGTTCAGCTTCCAAAGCAGGGGTCGTTTGGCACGACCCTGTTGAGCCTCTTGAGGACGGCTCAAAAGAGAACCAATTCCCAACACTGTTGGGAGGGCCCTTCTAGGTGGCAGCAGCCCAGATGAGAATGAATCCCAGTTTAACCTTTTTATAATTTAGCCTTTAATTCAGCCCTCTGTTGACTTATCTCTCAGATGAGTATCCGAAGCAGGGAAGTGACGGATCCTTCAGTTCTCATGATGCCGGAGGTGATCCTCTCCTGAAAGCCCGGAGCTTATCTTTATAATTTTCTCCTCTTTCAGTGCTGGAGGTGTCTTTCTTTTTTCTCCCCTCCTTCCTGCTCTAGGACAGCCGCTCGATCTGTTCCTTCAGGGACGCTGGAGATCTGAAGACTTTGACTTTATAGCCCTTTTTGTCCAGGTCCTCAGTTGCTTCCTCTATGGTATCATAGGTTATGGATCCCTCTTTGTGTTTCACTCGCAACCGTGCAGGGAAGAGTGTCTGAAACGGAACCCCGTTCTCCTTCAGGACCTTCCGAACCTCTGTGTATTCTCTGCGCTTTCTGAGGTTGGCTGGTGGGTAGTCATGATCCATGCCTATTCTCGTTTCACGCCAGACAAAACCCTTCTGTTTCCAAGCTGTGCGAAGCACCGACTCTTTATATGTAAAGCTCACAATGCTCACCACGATGGAACGTGGTGAGGCTCCAACCGGCGGTGGAGGCCCCAGCGCTCGATGTGCTCGCTCAATCTGCGTGTCTGCTCCCCCACCAGCCAGGTCGAGTCCTTCTTTCAATAAAGCCTCCACAAACACAATCATGGAATCAGAGTCTTTTTAGGCCCCCTCTGGTACACCATAAATCCTCACGTTTGTTCTCCTGGATTGGCTCTCCAAGTCCTCCATCTTAGCTTCCAGGTTAGCATGTAGCTTTATTAGCTCCGTTAACACTTCCTCCGAGTTTTGGGTTTGCTCCTCATTTTTCTCCAACCTCTCCTCCACCTCATTAATCCTTGCATTCGCTGACCTGTTTCCTCTCTGATAGTTGAGAGTTGTTCTTTGTTTTCCTGGCGGAACCCTCTCAGTTCTTCGAGTAGCGTTTCCAAGCTAGCCATTTCGATCCGTTAGCTTGATGCTAAATTCGCTCACCGTCACTTTTTCGTCCGTTTAACTCCGTCTTCTTCACCACCTCGGCTAATTTATTATCCTTAGGGCTTCAACTTCGTGTAACCCCCTCTGGTTCCTTTTCGTTGTGCAATATTACTACTTTGAATGGGAGTAGTTATATAATTTCACCGGTTTACTTGGGAGCCTCTTTACTGAGCTGCCATCTTAGCGATGTTCCGGCCGGAAGTCAGGTATTGTTCTTTTATTATTATTATTATTAGGGCTGCAACTAACGATTATTTCAATAATCGATTAATCGGCCGATTATTTTTTCGATTCATCGATGAATCGGCAAAAAAAAAAAAAAAGGAAACAAGTTTTAATTATCACCTCTTTATTCCAAAATTTGACTGACATATCAAATCGCACAAAAAACAGGTTGCTACTTGACTATTCTGTTAGTAAAATATTGAATAATTAAAAAATAAAGTTAGTCAGCTTCAATAAAAAATAAATGTACACAAACATATATACAAATGTATGATTTATACCTGCACAAAATGTAGCTACTTTGTAAAATGTGTTTTTGAGGGACAAGTGTAACCTGGATTAAAGGTGTGGATTGTTTTAACCTGGATGGGGCGGCTGTGGCTGAGTTGTTAGAGCAGTCGTCCTCCAATGCAAGAGTTGGGGGTTGGAATCCACCAGCAGTCACATGCCTAAGTGTCCATGGGCAAGACACTGAACCCCATGTTTGTGCCCCATTGGTGTATGAATGTGAGCTAAAGCTCGGATTTGTCTCTTTAGAATGATTTGTTCTTTGTAATCTAGTAGAGTGCTGTATGAATGGGTAAATGAGGACATGTAGTGCTTTACACTACTATAAACAATGTAAAGCACTTTGAGTATCAATTAGATAGAAAGGTGCTATATAAGTACAGTACAGTCCATTTACCATTACAAGTGTGGATCATTGTAACCTGGGTTAAAAGTGAAGTCTTCGTCTTCAACCATCGACAGAGGCCTCATGTCAGTGACGATCATGTAAGGATCTTTCAGTCTCTGCTGCTTGCTGTGGTGGTGTGCATGATGTCTGTCCATCATGAAGGCTGTCATTGTTGTTTTCTGGAATGAGAGAGAGTTTATATGTATTATATCATAATTTACAGTAACTCAAGAAATGCCTTGTTTCACTTGGTTAAACACACAAGCACACACACACACACACACACACACACAAATATAAAATACTAATTACACACACTTGAGTAGATGAATAAATTACTGTAATTCCTGTTTAAATGCAATTCATCCTTCCATACAATGCAGTGACTTCAGACTTTGCCAGCAAATTAAAAGTTGAAGCTAAATCATTAAATTATCACCATCTTTGTGTTAGATTTATTTATAAAACACATTTAAACACTGCTTGTATCGTTACATTAAAAATAAAAACACACACATTCTCTGTCACAGCTAAGAAACAAGCAGCTTCAGCTGCCAGAGACACTGGCATCACGTTTTCTCTCTTTGAAACAGAACAAATATGGTTAAGACTTACCTGCTGATCTTCCTTCATTCACACCGTGGTGAAGCCCGTCATGTTTACATTTCATCTGCGTGGTTATCTCGTGTCGCGTCGTCACTTTTCAAAGCTTTTTCATCTATGAAGCGTCGAACTCCCACACGTTGTAGGACTTATTTACAGTTTTCTCTGCGTCGCGTCGGTCATTTGTAAAATAGACTTTGAAAACAGTCTCTGCTCTGTTTCCTCCTCCCTCCTCGCTCAGTTCAGAAGCCACACACACGCGCAGGCGCAGCACGCTGACGCTGCAGTTTTTTTTTTTTTTTTCAAACTTTATTCAGTCAGGCTCAGCCAGCTTTGACAAAAGCTTTACCGGTGAACAAAACAGCTCCGCGGCGCCGTGAAAGATGCATAATCGCGCGACACAACGAATCGATGATGAAATTCGTTGCTAACACTTTTAAAAATCGATTTTTATCGATTTTATCGATTCGTTGTTGCACCCCTAATTATTATTATTATTATTATTATTATTATTATTATTATTATTATTATTATCTAATTAACCTTTTTAATTTAAAATTATAATCTTCTTCTTCTTCTTTTTTTTTTTTTAAACCTCCTTGAGTTTTTTGTCTAGGCTTTTTTTTAGGACATAGTTCATATACCGGTACTCCACATCATAAACAGATCAATGGAAAACTACAACTCCAACTACTTTTATTTATATTTGCAATGCTGCTTTATAAAATGTAGAATTATGTCCGAGTGGAAAGTGTGCTTCATGAATCATGGCAGTGATCATATTTCCTCTGCAGATCTGTCAGTGCTCCACCGAATCACAATGTCCCTTAACCCCATCTGTCTGCGCAGAACCACCGCTGTCGGAAGCCACCGCATCCACACAACCTCAGAGAACTACACCCGTCGCTACAACAACCACAGCGCACTGGGGTGCAGCCAATATGACAACCACAACAGTGCTCAAGGAAGGCAGCAGGAGAGCGCCCAAGCCACCTCCTGTTATTCCACAGACAACTTCTCCTCCTCCCCTGGAGTCCTTCCCCTTACCCGAGCGTTTCTGCAAAGCCACGGAGAAAAGAGACATTATGTGGCCTCAGACCCAGAGGGGCATGCTTGTTGAGCGACCTTGTCCCAAGGGAACACGAGGTAAACAGGGCTGTCTCCCACCTCAGGGTTGTGTGCAAGCTGTGTATACCTGGAGCATCTCAAGAGAAAATCCTTGACTTTGTTAGATCAGGCGGATAGTTTTGCATGCACAAATATTTTTATTTTAGTAATCACTTGTCAAAAAAATGGCTGAAAAACTGCTTTAAGTTGTAACTGTATTATTCAGTGTCTAAATTTGATAAAGAAGTGTCTAATGGCTGTGTGGTAGAGAAGCAGGCTTGCATGTCTCTCCATCAGCTTGCAGGAATATGTGCATTCCTCCTTTGATTGTGCGTGAAATTGTGCTCAGACTTCATCAGACATGGCTCTGATTTGGTGAGAAAAAAAAAAGTTACCACTTTGCTTCAAAAGCAGGAGTAAGATGCTTCTTTTTTTATTTCCTAGTGAAACAATCTTACTGAAATACGAAGCGATTAGTGTTTGGAGTGTTCTGAGTTCCACAATTTTTGTGTAATTTTGTCACCAAGTTTTCAATAGACACTCAAGACTGAGAAAACAAGCACCCTAGTTGGCATGTCTTTGAGTTTCTCTTTTGGGCTTAAGAAAGGATTTAAAGGTCCACTGACATCATCTTACAAATTTGCATGAAATGATAGAAGATATATATATTTTATCATTCCACTATGTTCGTTTTTGCAAACAAAATGATAAATTAATGAAAATTCCTTCCAAACTGAGTCTAAAATTAAAAAACGCTTTTCTCTCTGAAAATTCCGACTACAGCGAATGCAACATTTGTGACGTAGGAAGGAGAACGTCTTTAGAACGCCCCATATAAATATTCATGGCGAACAAGAAATAAAACAACAAAATTATCAATCTAAGTTAAGATTTGAGCTATTTGTCTTTAGTTTTGGAAGCAGGAAGTTAGATGAGCAGAAACAGCAGGTTTTAATTTAGGTCTGCACCCGTATGTTTTTGACTCTTACCTGTTCAGGAAGCAGGGAGCTCAGTCCGAGGGGAGGCAGCTTTATTTATTCCATTTTTGACGAAGGTCTTACATCTTTTGGGAAAGTGAAAAGGCTCACATGTTCACTGATGATATTAGAACACCCAAATGCGACACACCGAACCGGCATTTTTTAAGTTTTACCAACAAAAAAAAGGGCGATCTGGCTGAGAATCAGTGCTGGGCAGCGCTAATCCAAAAATTAGTTCCGCTATTTCTAAAGCACTAATTAATTTATTTAGGTCCGCAATTTCAAAAGCACTAATGTCTTATGAAAATTAGGGGAAGCTAATTCTAAACCGCTAATTAAATTCAACAATTGCTAGCCAACAAGTTATGCAATATTTGCACTAGACTGCCAACTAGCGGTGCATGAACTGTTATACACCTTTATCCTACCTCTTACGTCACAGCAGCAGCTTCCCATTAACTCCTCCTGACCCACCTGGATATTTACAGTCCTGGACAGAAGAAACATCACAGTTGGCAAAAAGAGCAACAAACATTAAAAAAAAAACTTTACATGTATTAACAGCTGCACGTACAAATTATATTCTTCATTACACATGCACATACTTTGTATTTATTTTTTTAGATTATCCTATATCTGTTAAGCACCTTGGTCAATGCAAGGCATTGCAGGAAGGTGCTATACAAATAAAGTTTATTACATTATTAATTTATTATAACTTCAATTCAAAGACCACATCAACAGTACAGGTAAAATTAAAGTTAGAGATCAAGTTTTAAAGTGCACTTCCAAGTTGTATCCAAGTTTAATTCATATAAGAGTCAATTAAGCTTAATTTACTTCAATATTGTTTCAAAAAACAAATAGTAATTTCTTTTTTGTTGCGCAACCGAAAAATAAATTAAACCAATTCCAAAATTCTATAGGCAGTCAACAGATTTAATGAAAAGTAACTAAAATGATCCTAAAAGGATGAAATTACAAAAATCAAAGGATTTATTTAATACTTTACGTACATATATTCTATTCGGCCACAAAATTAACAAAATGAGAATGATCTTTTAATCCCTAAGACCACTTTTAAATCTCAAATACACGGGCGTGTCGCAACCGCATTTCTACATAAAAGGAACCCAAATAAATAAAACAAACGACTCACCGTTGAGTGGTGGACACAAAACACACAATAGAATCCTCCGGCCGCGTTAATTTGGCTTGAAACAGCGGGGTTCTCTGCGGATTTATGAAGAGACCGAGCGCAAACAGCTAGCCATAAACGTTAGCACCCGAGTTCACCTCTGACCCGGAAGATGTCAAGATGGAATAGTCCATTTTTAGTAGGGGGATACAGAAATCGACCGGTTTTTGTATTGCGTTTTTAATGATCGTTTTCATCGTAGCTATAATTATTTTTATGTTAAATGTACATTAACAAGCATGAGCAATGTTAGTGATGTAGGTGACTGGCCGGGGCGGGGCGGGGCCGGGGCCCTTGCTGATTTGGGGCCCCAAGCAACGGCATCATTTGCCTACATGGTAGATCCGCGTCTGTTCTCCCCTCTGCTCCCCCTCCAACCCTCCCTCCTCTCTGCTCTTTACGGTGAGGGAGCAAGGGGGAAAAAGGTGAAACAAGCAGCTACGGAGCCAGCATAAGAGCCTGTAAATAATTCGTTTTTACTGATAGATAATTAGTTATTAGCGGTACTGCATTTTAAATAAAAATAGCACAAATCCGCTTATGAATTATAAAAGTTAGTCAAACCACAAAAACGCTGACAAATAATTTAGGTCCGCTGTAAGCGGATTAGCGCTTTAGCGCTCTCTAGCGGTCTGTGCCCACCACTGCTGAGAGTGAATATGCGTTAATGGCAGATGAAGACTGAAGGTCCTGCTTCCTACGTCACAAATGTTGCATTCGCTTGTAGTTGGAATTTTCAGAGAGAAAAGCTGTTTTTAATTTTAGACTCAGTTTGGAAGGAATTTTCATTATTTTATCATTTTGTTTGCAAAAACGAACATAGTTGAATGATAATATATATATATCTTCTATCATTTCATGCAAATTTGTAAGAGGATGTCAGTGGACCTTTAAAACTATAAACCTCTGTGTTTCTGTTGCATACCGTATTTTTCGGAATATAGGTCACGGCTTTTTATCATTTTTGCATGCCCTGTGACCTATATTCAGGTGCGACCTATTCATGGCGTTTTATAAAATAAGCTGATTTGTGATCATTTATTAACAAAAGTTAAACTGAAACACACTCTTACAATAATGTCAGCTAACAAATATATTTTTAAGTGTTTATCCTGCTAAAATTATTCATTTATTAAAGAAAAGTTCAGCTCAGACACATATTTGCTATAATTTTTATCAAACAAATAATTGTTTTTTAAGTGTTAATCTTCTTAAAAGCCTTGCTGTGCGCTCCTGTGGCAGACATTTGCAGCAGAGCTAAACACGGTCCACATTTTGAAGTAGGTGCGACCTACAGGTAGTCCCCGAATTACGAGCGCTCTGATCTACGAGGTTCCAGACTTACGAGCTGGCGAATTTTTGTGAAAAAAAACGCAAAAAATACTGAGTTTTCATGTGTTTTTTCACCACAGTTAGTTAGCTAAGCATATGGACACACGTTTCCGATCATTTTTATGCACTCATAAGCAGTTTTTGGATGAAAATAGAGTGTTTGTAGTCGCGCTAGCGAAACCGTTCCAATTTACGAGCGAAATTTCGGACTTACGAGAGACATGGCAACCGTTCCAAATTACGAGATTTCGGACTTACGAGCGACATGGCAACCGTTCCAAATTACGAGATTTCCGGTTTACGAGCGCCTCGTTGTAACGGATCTCGCTCGTAAATCGGGGACTACCTGTATATTCGGGTGCGACCTATATTCCAGAAAATACGGTACATAGTGTTTTTTGTTTTTGTTTATGTCCTTTGCTGTCCTATAAATGACTTCAAGGGGAAAAAAAACATGATTTGATTGAACATGACTCTGCTTTTCTTTTCTTTTTTCCTCCCAGGCACAGCTTCTTATTTATGTGCTCCTTCTACTGGGGAATGGCACCCAAAGGGGCCTGATCTTAGCAACTGTACTTCCCACTGGGTTAACCAAGTAGCCCAGAAGGTTTGTATGAGCTCCGACTTATCATTCTCTTTAGAAGTGAACATTTCTAATCAAAAACAAATGAAGGGGGGAAATAATGCCAGTCTGATTTTTGGGAGGGTTTCCTCTGTAAATTAAATTAATCGGTCAGTACGGTGGCGCAGTTGGTAGAGCTGCTTCCTCTCAGCGAGCAGGTTAACCTGGTTCTTGTTGGGTACCCGCGACCCAAAAAGGAAGAAGTGGGTGGAAGATAAGGGATGGTTAAAATTAAATTAATCACTAGTCAAAAGATGACAACCAATTTGGCCAGATATACTTAAAAATAGCATTTGGAAAAATAAATGAGGATTTGTGTGTCCATTATTAATCACTAGTCAAAAGATGACAACCAATTTGGCCAGATATACTTAAAAATAGCATTTGGAAAAATAAATGAGGATTTGTGTGTCCATTATGTTCAACCTGTTACATGGACCAGGCCCTACTGGCATAAAGTTTTATCACAGAGTCTTAATGGGGGACAAAATGCAATAAATAAATACATAAAATTAAAGGATGTAGCACAAGAAATAGTGGTAGAATTAAAGGGTTTTTTGAAACAAGTCTAAAAAAGCTAAGTCTGGTCCTCTGGGCATTCAAAAAACAAAACAAAACAAAGCAAAACAAAGCAAAAAAATTGTAGAAACGTTTCATCTTTTGTCCGAAGGACTTCCTCAGTCTGAGATGCTGTATTCAGCTCAGTCTTAGCACCATCAGGGTGCTAACGATCCATCGTTAGGCTGATGGTCCTCCTTGATCATGTGAGCAGCTGGTTTCGGCTGTCATCAGCCAACTGGTTGATCCACTGCGGGAGGGTGCTATTTATAAGACTGAGCTGAACACAGCTTCTCAGACTGAGGAAGTCTTTCGGACGAAAGACGAAATGTTTCTACAATTTTTTGCTTTGTTTTGTTTTGTTTTTTGAATGTCCAGAGGACCAGACTTAGCTTTTTTAGATTTTTCTACCTGGATTATTGAGCATGCATCAAGGTATTTATAAAATAAGGTTTTTACTGTAAGATTGAAAATTAAGTAAGTCACTTAAAATTTAGAATATTCACCATTCATACATGTTTATATGTACAAAAATGTTTAAAAAACATTTTAAACATTTTTTTTTCATTGACCACACACTGCAATGCACTATAGTTTGAAAAAGTGACATTTTGAAGGCTCAGTCGTGTGGGATTGAATGCCAGAAACAGAGCTGCGAAGATCCCACCAAGTCTGTTGTTTCCTTTTCTTGTGCACATTATTCACCCTCGCCTCCTGCAGATCCGGAGCGGCGAAAACGCGGCTAACTTAGCCAACGAGTTAGCAAAGCACACCAAAGGCCCAATCTTTGCTGGCGACATCACCTCCACAGTGCGCCTGATGGAGCAGCTGGTGGATATTCTGGACGCTCAGCTGCAGGAGCTTCGACCCAGCGAGAAGGATTCCGCAGGACGGAGCTTCAATAAGGTAACCAGAACCCCCAGGAAGCAGCGCCGAATGAAGCAAAACTAAATCTGTCTTTTCTTTGGTTTCCTCTTGCTGAATTACTCGACAGCCAGAGTGTGTGTGGCTTTGACATTTCACTGACAAGATAATATGAAACCTTTATTAGATGATACCTTTATTATACGATTCAATCAAGCTGATAAAGATTAGCGAATACTTGCCTGATTTTGCAATGAACTGCACAGAAAGGCAGTCACTGACTACTTAACAAGGATCAAAAACCATTTTAGATAGTTGATATGTCACAGATAATTGTGCTTAGTAGCATTACGTTAATGATAACATTTTTAGTGTTAATCCACTGTGAAGTGTCAGGTGTGTAGGAAATGAAAGTATGCTGTAAAATGAAAATGATCCACAGCACCTTTGTCTCTTCATCAGCAGGTCAGTAGCACAAGGCAACAAGTAGTGCTTTCTATGCTCATTTATTAGTCAGTTTGTACATCCATAACTCAGACATGCACTTTTGCTAGACAATTTTCACCCCCCAAAAAAGAAAACGAATCCCCACTCTTGTAAAAAATCACCTATATCTAATTTCTATCTGTTCTTCTTCTTTTTTAATAAAAAAAAAAAACAAAGCTTCAAAAGCGAGAAAGGACATGCAGGGCTTACACAAAGGTACTGAAGCAATGCTTCTGCCCAGTCTGCTTGCTGCTGTTCCCTTTGTCTCTACACTGCTGTATGTGCCCAGGCCCAAGTCCAGCAGCATGTACCTTTATGCACTCCCACCCCCCACCTGTGCTTCCTGCTTTTTCTGAGTAACTGCTTGACACTCAGCCACAAAGTGCTCTCTGAGACAAAGAGAAGTCATCTCTGTTTCCCGAGGTGGCTTCTTTTCTTTGGATGTGTTTCTGTGTTGCTCTTTACTCTTTGCATCGACAGCTCTGATGTGTTTTGTCAGTCATTCTGCATTCCCTCTTGTATGTTTATGGTGTTTACTCAAAAGTGCACGCCTGGATGCATAAAACCACAATTCAAGCAAACCACCCTGCACTTTCATCCTTTTCATTTTCCATCCAATGAAGGATTTACTGCTTTATTTCCTTTTTCTTTTCATTTATTTATTTACTATTTTCGTTTATTTTTGCTTTTCTTTAGGGCTCAGGAAACATTCGCATTTTGTTGTAATTCATGAAAACTTATGTGATAAACGCCTGATTGAACGCCTTTTTTGATTTTATCATGTCCTGGACGACTGAGAATCTTCACCAGCTTATGTGATAAAATTCAGACCGTTCGCTTGACCTTTAACTACACTGCACGTGCATTAAAAAACGCCTTTTTTGATTTTATCATGTCCTGGACGACTGAGAATCTTCACCAGCTTATGTGATAAAATTCAGACCGTTCGCTTGACCTTTAACTACACTGCACGTGCATTAAAAAACGAGTGTGTTGTTTTACTAGGACACACGTTTAAGGTCATTTTCTAATTTGTCAGGGTTTAAATCCATAGCTCTGTCTGGTTATTATGGTTACCGCAGGTCAAACAATACATTTCATTTCTAAAATGTGATCATTGGTTAGACATCCAACTATTTTGACCTAAGCATGGGGGAAAACACTGTCCTCCACCTATCTCCAACACCCGTCATCCCCCAGATCAATTGCTCCTTTGGGAGGGCATTAAAATAGATCAAGCTAATTAGACAACCAACCAACATGCATTTATAAAACAAGGTGGCAAAAAA
>JBBPBX010003748.1:8775-80660 GCA_038048925.1 Garcialebias charrua
CTATATTGATTGTAAAGAGAGTGGGTCCTAAAACTGAGCCTTGTGGTACACCATTTTTAACTGTTAAATAGCTGGAAGAAGTACCGTTATGTTGAACACATTGCCTCCGATTGGAAAGATAGTTAGAAAACCAACCGATGGTGTGATCAGAGAAACCGATTTCTGAGAGCTTATGACACAGGATGTTATGATCCACAGTGTCAAAAGCTTTAGACAGGTCTAAGAAAAGTGCAGCACAATAATCCTTAGCATCCAATGCTTCAACAACATCATTAAGAACCTTCAGAGAAGCAGTTGTTGTGCTGTGTTTTTTCCTGAAACCAGATTGATGGAGAGGTAAGATGTTAAATGAGTCCAGATAATTTTTGATCTGAGAGTTTATCAGTTTTTCTAGAACCTTGGCTAAAATGCAGAGTTTAGAGATTGGTCGATAATTGTTCAGTGAGGTGGGGTCACCTCCCTTCAGCAAAGGAAGAACAAAGGCTGTTTTCCAAGCATCCGGAATGGTGTTTTGGCTTATGGACAGATTAAAGATGTGGGTCACAGGGACTGTGATGATATGAGCAGCCAGCCTTAAGAAATAAGGTGGAAGTTCATCTGGACCTGCAGATTTTTTAGGATCAAGATCTTTTAACAGTTTATTTACCTCACTGACTGAGAACGGAGAAAAAGAGAAGGTGTGATTAACTGAGGATTGACTTGTAGGAGGGATTTGATTTGTAGAAGTTTGATTATTAGATGAAGTGGCTGATTTTCCATTTGTAACTGTGTCAAATAATGAACTAGAAGCAACAAAATGTTTGTTGAAACAGTTCAGGATCTCGTGCTTATTTGACACAGGAACAGAGTCAACAAGAAGTTGTGATGGGAGGTCAGATGATTGGGGGGTGCCTGAGAGAGATTTGATGGTTTTCCAGAATTTTTTAGGGTCGTTTAGATTTTTGGAGATCTGAGATTTTAAAAAAATAGTTACGTTTTGCAGCTTTGATGGCAGTTATGCATGTATTCCTCAGCTGTTGAAAATTCAACCAATCAGTGTCTGAGTCTGATTTTCTCGCTGCGGCCCAAAGATGGTCTCTCCTGTGCAGGAGGTCAGCTAGTTCAGGAGTAAACCAGGGGCTGTCACATCCCTTTATCCTGAACTGACGAAAATGAGCATGTAAATATTTATTTATAAATAAATACTTATAAATATTACCTTCACATAGTGGTCCAACCATGATGGTACTCAGACACTCAGTACTCAAACTGGTCAGCCCACTATGGGAAGGTACTGTTTGTAAGACTGAGTTTACTGCAGCTCCTCCGACTGATGAAGTCCTTTGGATGAAAGATGAAACACGTCAACAAAAAGAAACCGTCCCGAGGACCTGACTTCACTTTGTTGGATTTTTCTACCTGGATCATTGAATCAGGATGTTTTGATGAAGTGTCGTCTATTTTTCTGCAGCAACCACAGAACAAGATGAACTCAGAGATGAAGACTTGGATCATTGTGACCCTGCTGCTTAGTGCTCCTTGTTTCTTCCTGTGTGGCTGCAGGTGAGGACAGCCTCCCTCCTCACCTGTGCACATGTTGACCAATCACAACACACCTCACCTGACAGAAAGCAGAAAGTGTTTCAGAGTTCAGCTCCATTTTAGACGGAGGGAACACACGGAGACATTTACAGACTGAACTGGGTGAGTTGGAAACTTTATTTCTCTGTGTGTGTGTTATGTGTGTGTGTGTTAAACTGTCTTTGATTTTATACATCTACATGTTTTGCTAGTTTTTTGATACTTTGTTAAAAAAACTATGTATTTCTCTCTTTTGTTTTTTCTCTCTTTTGTTTTTCTATTGTTCATTGTTTAAGGAAATTCTACCATTGCTGTTCATCGTTCTTTAGTTTTAGCAGGTCGCTTTCGTAAATGAGCTCACGAGGCTCAATAAGATTTACCTGACTAAATAAAGGTTGAATGAATGAAAAACTGCTCAGTCAGTCAGAACTGGTTCTTCTTGTTGGGTAAGATGTTGTTCTGGTTGTTAAACTGGTCCAAAAATGAAACGAAGGAAACTCAATAAAAACTCTGTTCAGTGAACGTTAAATCCAGATGTTCTGTCAAATGCACTCAAAGGTCCTAACAGCTGGAAAGAAGCCTACAGTCAGACTGCTTGAACAGATGTTGCTCTTCTACAGGTTGTTACAGCTTCATGGTGCATTCAGGGACAACTCGTCGATGCTGCTGCTCAACAAGCAGAGTAATGGAGATTAATAGAATGAATGAGTTTAATATTTAAATATTTAAAACAAGTACAGGGTATTTGTTGAAATATTATCAGAACAGGAACTTCTTCTTCTGCTGCAGTCACACAGTTTCACCTGTTATTTAAAATAAATCAATATTGAATATGTTGCAGTGAAAGAGTCGTAAAATAAAAACACATGAGCTTTGGGAGTATTTGAACAACACTGAAGTGAAATGAGTTGATCAAAATGTGTGTTTGTTATTGAAAGCTTCATCAAAAGTCTCCTGTACAGAACACAGTGAGGAGGTTTGATAAATGAATGAAACTAATATTCTACAGTCAAATGTGTGAAATGATCTCTGTTATTATTTATGAGCTGTAGAATGAGACCACAGTTCAATTTGTTCAGAATGTCACTTTATTTTCTAAGAGCTTTATTCAAAGTGTCCAGCATTAAAGTGACACACTTGAACTTCTTAATAATCTTCTAAAACGTTCAACTCATTTATTATTGTTGCTTCAATCTTTATTGGCTCTTCACATTTAGAGTGTCCACCCTCAGTCCTACATTCTTCACTTTCCTCTTCTTCCTCTGTCTCCTGACACGTTTCCCTCCTCCAGATCTTCCACTAACAGCAGCACACTTTCTACCAGCACCCTGTTTGTCAACAGCACGGTGGTGGTTGTTGTTAACCCGGGCCTCGACAAAACTGTTTTCTGTCGGATGCCCTTCCTGACACAACCCTCACCATTTACCCGGGCTTTGGACCAGAACCAGAGATACACTGGCTTGTGTTCCCTAGTGGCTGCTTCGAACTTAAAACTAATAAAAAATATCAAAGCTGAGCTATTTTTTCATGTGATGCTTTTTGTTGTCAGCAGCTGGAGTTCAACACAATGAAAAAAGGTTCGATAAGTCATCTATGCTGCAGTTTGAACATTTTACTATTTATTTGTTCATGTCTGAGTTTTTGTTGGTCTTTAAGACAAAAACTGTTGTTTCAATGTAAAAACTGTTCGTTCTGTGTTCTCGTGTCCTCTGTCACATATTTAGATCTCACTGTGACTCATCTGTTTGTTACACTCTTCATTTTCTCTCTTCTTCATTTCTCAAAGCCTTTTTAAAAGACAGTGATTATTAAAATGAGCTCAGTGTCATTTTTTGCTCCAGGTCTTGGTTTGACAGTTGGGTCTTGGTCCTAAAAAGACGTTTTGATGTTCACATTTTACTACGTATCATCTTTAGACCTGACGTTTCTTCTTCTCTTCTACTACTCTTCACTTTACTTTGACAATAATATAATGTGCTGTCACGCAGGACAAATAATAACAAATAATAATTCCTCAAAGTACAAGAAGTGAAGATGAATCAAAAAGCAAACAAGTGTAAAAACCTTCAGGAAGTCTGGAGAACTATTGATGAAGACCATTTTAGAAGATGACAGGAACGTCTGGCTGCTCACACTTCAACTTGTTTCCATATTAGTCTGTTCATAGAAACTGTTTGTTCTCGAAGCTGCATGCAAATAAAAACTGTGTGTGTGTTGTGTCAAAGCTCGTAGTGTGTGTCGAGGATGACTCTCAGCTACAACCACAACAGCTCAACATCTGGAAAACTCACCAGGATCAATTAGCTGTGGCCGCCATCTTGAATCAGGTTGACTCCATCAATTAGCTGCAGGTGCATCTACAAAAAGTTTCTGAGACTGATTTGTTCAGCGGTTCATAAGATATTTTGCTAACAGACCTAAAATCAAAAGTTTTTTGTAAAAAGAAGGAGTACTTACAATCGTAAGGATATCTTTGTTATGCCACAACATAGAACTAGTTTAAAGAGTAGGTCTACTATAATTTATGGAATGGTTTAGAAAATGATATTAAAGTTGCAAAAACAATGACTTTGTTTAAGAAAACGATTAAAATTAGGTTTCTGGAAAAATATATAAATTGGTTTGTATCAACATATGTATGTAAAGTATGATGAGTTATTTATTGTGTAATATTTGTTGTGGATTACTGCTGTTTGAATTGATTGTTTGAATTAATTTTGTTAAAGAAGGGGCAGACATAATAAGATTTTATCTTCTTCTGCTTCCTTTCATTTCATGTACTGTTTGTTTTTTTAATTTTATTTACGTGGAATTGCAAATTGTTTTTTTTGTGTGTTCTTTGAAATTTGAAATTAATAAATTTTTAATTAAAAAAAATCTGAATATGAATAAAGACAGTTGTACGTGTGTGTGAACATGTTCATTTGTTTGTTCTACTGGTTTCTCTCTCAGACCGCCTGAAGACCAGAAGATGGAAGGTCGGCTGAAGGAAGAGTCTCCAGGATCCACCTGTCTGTCCATGAAGAGTGACTGGTCCAAAGGTAGTCCTCCAAACTTCAGTCCTGAACCTGGACCCTCAGACACAAAGTAAGAAAACAGTTTCTAACTGAGTCCTGTAAGTCCTCAAAGAACAAAGTAGAGAACTTCATGTTGGATTTCTTGTTGAAAACTGGTGAATTACCAGTGTGCTTTGATGGGAAGTGTCTCCTGTGACTTTTCCAGCAGCAACATGAAGATGTGACATGAATGAGAGCGACTGCAGTGACTTGTTCAGCCTGACTCTGTCTGCTTCATGCTTTTTACTTTGTTCTTGTCACCACTGTGGACCGTTCAACTTGACACCAGTCTCTGTAAAACCAAGGCTTTGTCTGCTTCATGATCACACTTGTAGTACTAGCTAGAGTGACCTTTGACCTCTGGACTGAATCATGGAAACACTGCAGGCAGCTTCATCCAACGTATCCAGAACACAAGGGAAGTTCTCGTACAGAGCGAGCCCAAAACATTCAGTGTGAATATTAGAACGAGTCATCAACGGCTCCGTCCTCACACAGAATCTCCACAGAAACATGGAAAGAAAGGAGGGAAGAGACGGAGGTGAAGAAAGTGACAACACGACTTCCTGTTTGTTCATCAGCTCCATGTTTTACTGAGCTTCTGTGAGAGGCTTTGAACATCTCACATTGTTTGCAGTAGGAGTTATGGATACATGAAGGTGTGAAAAACACAGTTTTTAGGTTATGAATTGAAAAAGACAAGTTGTGTAAACACTAAAGCTCCAGGGTGGACAGTTTAAACCAGTCCAGAACCAGACCTGCAGGTTGGACCCAACTGGACCCTCCAAACCTTCAACGTTCATGTGCTCATGTAAAAAAAAAAAACAGTTCTAGTTCTTCATCAGATCAGTTCCAGTTTCAAACTGGGGCCAGTTCTTCCTGTTCCTGAACAATGTAATATCTCAGCACCAACTCTTTACTGGACCAGAACCAAGAGGACCAGTAGGAGCTCATGGAGACCAACAAAAAGCTCAAGTTGGTTTTTGTTTTGAGTTAGTTTCATTCAAGACGGAGCAAGAAAAGCTGAAAGTTATGCACCATAACTCATGTTCCCTGAAGGAAGGGAACGAGATGCAACACTATTGCTATGAGAATTGCGCCCCCGCACGATTACCTGAAGGAATACATTCACGCCTTTACGGCAGTGGGCGTCAGCGTCACCTCAGAGGCCCCGCCCTCTGGGTACTTAAGACGCTAGCGCCCATCCAAACTGTCTCCAAGTGCACTTCACCAAGCTTTGGCATTGAAAATGGCCAACTGTGTTGCACCTCGTTCCCTTCCTTCAGGGAACATGAGTTATGGTGCATGAGCCTCGAGTGGAATGGGCATGTACCCCAGAGGGCACCTGTTGACCTTTGCTACTGTACGCCCTTTTAATGGCCTCAGTCACTCAGTGTGAGAGGCGCTGTTTTGAAAGGGCCCTACCAGCAGCCGGGTTGGCAAAACATACAAACAGCTGGGTTGTTTTCCTCCAATCAGCTGTTCTTTCAATGTAAGCACCCAAGGCCCTGACAGGGCAGAGTGCTCTCAACCTCCCCTGTTCCTCAGTGAGGACGGGAGCAGGAGGGAATGAAGAGAGTTCAAAGTCCAGACTTCTGGGATTCAAAGTTAGAACCTTTGGGACATATGCGGGGTTAGGACGTAGGATGACCTTTGACCCATCAGGGGCAAACTTTGTATACATTGGGCGCACAGATAAAGCGTGGAGGTCACCTACATGTTTAGCTGAGCAAAGAGCCAAGAGTAGAGCAGTTTTATAAGATAGCAAATCTATCTTAATATCGTTCAGAGGCTCAAATGGGGGCTCACAAAGAGCATTCAGGACTAACTGGAGGTCCCAGTCAGGGGCCAAAGTCCTGCTGGGGGGTCTTTTCCTCAGTACGCTCTTCATGAACCGTATCATGAGAGGGTGTGCACCGGGTGTTTTTCCCCCCCAGCCTTCGTGGCAAGCCGAAATGGCTGACAAAAATACCTTAATGGTGGAAAATGAGCTGCCTTTTTCCAGCAGATCCTGTAGAAAAGTAAGAAGCTGGACTAGGTCACAGGAATAAGGAACAATATTCCTTTCCATGCACCAAGCTTCAAAAACATGCCATTTGTGAGCGTAGAGAGTCTATGTTGACATTGCTCTCGCTCCCTGGATCGTGTTTATCACGTTGCTGGAGAGACCTGAGGCCATCAGTTTGTTTTTCTCAGCAACCAGGCTGAGATTTTCCATAGTCCTGGACGTAAGTGGAGAGGCTGCTCGTGTAGATGAGTCAGCAGGCCCCTGAAGGGGACTAGCTGCCAGTGTATCAGCATTGAGCACACCTCCGAGGGCCACTGGTCCCGTGGCCATCTGGGGGGCAACAATATTAGGGAGGGGACTCCCGTGCGTGTGTGCTCCCGCGTCACCCGAATTGGGGGTGCGGGGGGAGAGGTGCAATGCAACGCCCCTGCTGACCAGCCGTGGGCCAGAGCATCTGTGTTTGCTTCGCTTAGGGAGAGGCGCAGGTTGTAGAGCATGCAGGTTTTGCAGGCGAAGAGACCTTCGGATTCCTGGCCGCACAGTGGCTAGGTCTGGCCCCCAAGCCTCCGGTCCCGCCACTGCTCTGGAACTGGCCTCAATTCCAGGAAGCTGATGCGGAAACTCGTGAACAGGGTCCTCCCCGTTCACCCGAGGGGGGCAGGGCGCGTTCGCTTGCCTAGCCATATTTGCAGAGCACGCATTTTTACCAGCGCGTATAACGCGTAGGGTATGGCTGCCTTGAAGGGGTCCAAGAGGTGTCAGGAGAGCGTGAGGGTCACTCTTTAACCCCGTTGAGAGCTCCCCAGACGGAAGCGTATTGAGGGAACACGCTTCCCCGAAAGACATGCATTGACCAAAATGGTGATGACCCGTACTCCCAGAAATATGGTAATCTGTGGTGTAATCAGAGTGCTTTTCTGCAGTTTTATGACGGAGCTGAAAACCTCCCGATGAGGGGTCGTTATTTAAAGGTGCAACTGGGCTTGTGGGCTGAGCTTGGTCACATATTTCAGATCCACTGATTGTGTGTGGCCTGCTGGTTTTACAGGCTGGAAAGCCTGTCTCAGTTTGAGCGCCTGGAGCTGTAAAATTCTTATTTTTCTGCTCAGCACCTACAGACAGGGACCAATCCACAAGGTCCAGACTCTCTTGGGCACGAGGAAAAATTCTCCGAGTCGGCCAGGGTGCATTGTTTGTATCGTGACAACATTTATTTACAATTTTTGCAGCATTACTGGCGTCTTCCCTTTCAGCATGTGTGCACGGCCCGGGCTTGCAGGCGGCTGCAGCGCCCCCGTGGACCGGTGCGGTCATCCACTGAAATGTAGTTGGGGGCCAAGACGGGCCGTCGTCGTGGCCACCGTATTCAGTTGACACGCCCTTCGGGCATGCGGATACACTGTGAGCTAGGGGGATTTGTGTATTGCCGCCCCCCCCCCCCCCCAAGCTCCTGCGGTGCGGGGGGTGAGTATGTGACTCCCCCCGTCCGGCCGTGTGTGAGCAGGTCTGCCCGCCCGCAGACGCCGTGAGGTCTGTCTGCTGCAGACAGTCCCGAGGCGCCCTGCTAAGGTTCATTGTTCTGACCTGACACCCCATGCACCGTGAGGGAGAGGGGGTGGCAGCCCTCTCCCTTCATAGCGACGGTCTTTAAAAGATTGCTGTGTTGTTGTTCATCATAATTGTTTTTTGGGGGGGTTTTTTTGTCAAGAACCAGGGCAAACTGTTCTTTGGTACTTTTATTTTGTGTTTTGTGCAACAACATTTTGTCTTTATTTCACACACAGCAGAACACTCATGTTTTGTGCATACATTAATGTCACCAGCTTTTCGTAGTCTTTTACAAATAAAGTCTGGGCAGAAATAGTCAGGTTCCCGTACCCCTTGGGCGGACGAACCAGCAAAATTGTGAAGAGGGCCCGCTTCGTCAGGCCCGCTTCTGTCTCCCATAACAGTTCGTCGAGGAGGTTCTCGGCTGGACCGCTTGGTGAGGAACGAATCTGTTCCTGCTCCAGGACTGACCGGCCTGAGGTGGACCTACTGGAGGTCTTTGCCGTTGCTCCCCGTCGTAAGCTGGCCTCTTCTGAGGGGGGACGACGTGTGGCTGAGCGGTCTCGAGGCTGCATGGGTCTGCTCCCGCTGGTGTCCCTGGGAGGGAGGGGGGGGCAAAAGTTTTTCTTGGCATGCCCTCACGGAGGGCTTCAGCCTGTTTGCGCCTCTGTCCCAGCCTACTCTGGATCCGGTCCAGAGCCTTCCCGAAGAGTCCCGTCGGCTCGATCGAGTGGTGCAAAAATGGGAACCACTGACCTTCTGGAAGGTCCGTCAGGGTCATCCACAGATGACGCTGAGTGATGACCACTTCAGCCATGCATTTCCCCTGTGCAATGGCTGCCGTCCCCATCATGCAGAGCACAAAGTCAGTGGCCCTACGGGCTTCCTCCAGCACCTCAGTCGCAGCCTGTTTGTCTGTTGTCACCTGGAACTCCTGGAGCTTCTCTGCCAGGTACGCCTGCATCATGGCGGAGGCGTTCATTACACGTGCCGCGAGGCCCTGAGCTCTGTAACACTTTTCGAGCTATGCAACTGAAGCGCGGCAGGCTTTGCTGGGCAAAGTTGGTTTTGTTCCAGAAAATCTGGGGGCATGGTGAGATTCCAGCGTGTCCTCCATCTGTGGCATGTTGGCCATTCCTGCTGCTTCCATTCCAGCCACGTCGAGGAACTGAGACAGCGGCAGTAGCATGGGAGCCCTGGGTTCAGCCCAGGTGCGAGTAAGCTCCGTGAGGAAATCCGGGAAGATGGGCATTCTGTGCCTCGTTGTCGACTGCTGCTTGGCATAAAAATAATTCCCTGCCAACCTCGTGACCTGTTGGCGAGGTGGAGGTTCTGGCCATGCGATCTGTAGCGCGTCCGCCGCTCTGCGACACAAGTCGAACAGGGCGGGGATTGAAGTGTCTGTCTCTAGCAGCACTGGCGCCGGGTTCTGTGAGAGGTCCTCCTCCTCTCCTTCATACTCGTTGTCGGCTTCATCACCAGAAATTTCACCTGAGGCTGTTAGCGAGATCTCATCCGCGCAGACAGGACAGGCCTCGTGGGTGTCCGTTGCCGAAAGGGAATATCCGCAGCCGCTGGGGCAGGCGCGCGAGCTGGGACTCACTGTCCTGCTAGCCTTTTTTGGAAATCTGGGTTTTCGCTTTCCCTTCTCGGGAGCCATGACCGAGAAGAAAAGAGCAAGTTGTCTTAAAATCCTTGTCCGAGATGTCTCTTCCGTCGCGTCGCTTTCTTGGGCACGAGGCTAGACTGCTACTCTTTAGCAGGGTAGCGATGTGACGCAGTCAGCGCCGTCGAGCGAAGCAGCTGCGGAAAGAAAAGAGAAGAAAACTTCGAGGTTAAGGAAAAATGCGCTGGACTAGCTTTCGCCAGCCCAGCGATACGCAGGAAATTTCTCTGTACGCTCAGCTTAAGGAGCGAGCTCACCTCTAACGAGTGATGTGTCTACAGAGAAGTCCCACGAAGTTCAGGTTTAAGCGAGGTGAAGGGCAAAAAGAGACCGTTTGGATGGGCGTTAGCGTCAAGTACCCAGAGGGTGGGGCCTCTGAGGTGACGCTGATGCCCACTGCCGTAAAGGCGTGAATGAGTGAGCCTGACTGATAAAGGGAACTGTGATGTTCACCATGAATCACATAGAAAGTAATATTTTACTAACAGGAGCTGACTGTCATGTTTTCATGTCATGTGCTGAAAACTGGTGAGTCCATCCTGAAGGTTTCACTGTGGACCTTTAAACCTTCAGAGTCTCTGCAGCAGTTTGTGTGTTCAGAGCTTCTTCAGTGGTTTTCTTCAGGTACTCATGTGATGTGAAGAACAACATGTTTGTGTTTCAGAGGTCAGAACCTCAGACAGAGAGCAGAACATCCAGGACCCAGCTGTCTGTCCATGAAGAGTGACCTGTCCAAACATATTCCTCCAGACCTGAGTGAAGAAGCTGGACCCTCAGACACAAAGTAAGACAGCTGTTGCTGATTTAGACTCAATCTTCTTGTCTTCAATAGTTTAGTTGAAGAACCTGCAGAGCACAGCCTGAAAGTCAGTGAGGTTCTGGTTCCTGTCTCTGATGCTTCAGGAGGTTCTGGTTCCTGTCTCTGATGCTTCAGGAGGTTCTAGTGGATGATGTGAACAAGAGTTTTCTCCTCATCCTGGAGTCAGAGTGAAGCAGCAGCCAGATGTTAGAACTGATCTGATCAACACTTCCTGTTGTTCCACTTCTTCATCACTGAATGTCTTCACAGAGGGAGGAAGAGGAGTGGTGTTTGTGAGGAGGAGCAGCTGTCCTGCTGTTCTTTGTGTCAGGACGTCCTGAAGGATCCAGTCTCTACCAGCTGTGGACACTGGTTCTGCAGACGCTGCATCACCTCATACTGGGACCAGTCTGCTTCATCAGGACCCTCCTCCTGTCCCCAGTGTGGACAAAGACCCAGAAGTGGACTGAAGACAGCCAGTCAGAGCAGCTGTGTCCAAGGTAAGACATTTGTGTCCACCTGTTGTCTTCATCCAGACACATTGTTGTGTGGGACACAATGAAGATCTGAGATGATTAGAAAGATCCTTCAGATTGAAGCAGCAATCAGAACGTTGGAGTTTCTGCTGCAGCATTCACATCTGCTCTGTGTCACATTTTTCACCAGATGTTGGTCTGCAGGAGCTCTTAGAGGAACATCAGATCAGTCTGAGGAGGAGATGTGAACGTGTGACTGAAGGAAGTGATGAAACAGGAAGTAGAAGGCTCCTCAACAGGATCTACACTGAGCTCTACATCACAGAGGGACAGAGTGAAGAGGTTAACACCCAACATGAGGTGAGGCAGCTGGAGACAGCTTCCAGGACCAAGAGCCTCCAGGAGACTCCAATCAGGTGCCAGGACATCTTTAAAGCCTTACCTGAGCAACATGGATCCATCAGAGTGGTTCTGACCAACGGCGTCGCTGGCGTTGGAAAAACCTTCTCGGTGCTGAAGTTCACTCTGGACTGGGCCGAGGGCTTGGAGAACCAAGATGTGAGCGTGGTGGTTGTGCTTTCCTTCAGGGAGCTGAACTTGATCAGAGCTGAGCAGCACAGTCTTCTCACGCTGCTCCATGTTTTCCATCCAACATTACAGAAGGTCCCAGCAGAGAAGCTGGCTGTCTGGAAACTTCTCTTCATCTTTGACGGCCTGGATGAAAGCAGACTCCACCTGGACTTCACCAACAGTCAGCTGCTTTGTGACGTCACCCAGAAGTCCTCGCTCAACGTGCTGCTGACAAACCTCATCAAGGGGAACCTGCTGCCCTCGGCTCTGGTCTGGATCACTTCCAGACCTGCAGCAGCCAATCAGATCCCTCCTTCATGTGTGGACAGGCTGACAGAAGTACGAGGCTTCACGGACGCCCAGAAGGAGGAGTACTTCAGGAGGAGGTTCAGTGATGAAGAGCGGTCCAGCAGAATCATCTCCCACATGAAGACCTCCAGGAGCCTCCACATCATGTGTGGAATCCCAGTCTTCTGCTGGATCACTGCTACAGTTCTGGACCACATGTTGACCACAGAGCAGAGAGGAGAGCTGCCCAAGACCATGACTGACATGTACTCACACTTCCTGCTGCTTCAGACAACCAGGAAGAAGAACAAGTACCATGAAGGACCTGAGACCAGTCCACAGGAGCTGACAGAGGCTGACAGGGAAGTTCTTCTGAAGCTGGGGAGGCTGGCGTTTGAACATCTGGAGGAAGGAAACATCATGTTCTACCAAGAAGACCTGGAGCAGTGTGGTCTGGATGTCACAGAGGCCTCGGTGTACTCAGGAGTTTGTACAGAGATCTTCAGAAGAGAGTGTGTGATCTTCCAGAAACCAGTCTACTGCTTTGTTCATCTGAGCGTTCAGGAGTTTCTGGCTGCAGTCTACATGTTCCACTGTTTCACCTCCAGGAACATGGAGGCGATGGAGAGGTTTCTGGAGAAGGCTGCTTGCCTTCAACACAAATATGAAGATTATGATGATGTAGATGATGATGAAGATGAGATTCGTTCAGATTTAGAGAAATTCCTGAACAGAGTCACGTATAAATCCCTCCCCAGTAAAAATGGCCACCTGGACCTGTTTGTTCGCTTCCTTCATGGCCTCTCTGTGGAGTCCAACCAGAGACTCTTAGGAGGCCTGCTGGGTCAGACAGAGACCAGTCCAGAAACCATCCAGAGGATCATCAACAACCTGAAAGAGATGGACATTTATAATGAGTCTCCAGACAGAAGCATCAACATCTTCCAGTGTCTGATGGAGATGAAGGACCTCTCAGTTTATCAGAAGATCCAAGAGTTCCTGAAGTCAGAGAACAGATCAGAGAAACTCTCAGATATCCAGTGTTCAGCTCTGGCCTACATGCTGCAGATGTCAGAGGAGGTTCTGGATGAGTTGGACCTGGAGAAGTACAACACATCAGATGTGGGACGATGGAGACTGTTTCCAGCTGTGAGGAACTGCAGAAAGTTTCGGTGAGTCCAGATGTGTTCATTACCTTCATGTCAGTGGAGATCAGCACTTTGAATTATTAGTAGTAGTTATTAGAGCCATGGAGGAATTCTGTTTGGATCAAGTTAGAGACACTTTTTAATCTTCATCACATTAAACATTTTTCATGGAAGTTACTGAACAAGATGACAGGGTCAAAGGTCAACTAAAATGTTGTCCTCTCATTTAGTCCATGTGGACAGATGTGGATTTGGACTACAAACATCTGCTCAGTTTAATGATAAACACAACACTTTGAATAATGTGGATAAAAAGAGTAAAAGTTGAGATGATGTAAAAGTTGCAGTGAAAAAGTCTCTGCTGTCTCTTGGTGGATCAAAGTTTAGTTGAGTTTGAACTTGATTTGTTTTGGTCCTTTTGAAGAACACAACATGAATCCATCCTGCTCTCTGAAGTGTGTCCACACAGAGCTCAGAGTCTGACAGGAACCACATGAAGTCCTCCTGGCTCTCAGCTCCTGCAAACATTACAGTCCTGAACACAAGTGTTGTCTTCATCCCAGTCCTGGTGGATTTCTGACCAGTACTGCCCCCTACTGGTCAATGTGGATCTATTCACACACTAGTTCCACTGATTTGATGTTTTCTGTTTTCATCTTCTCTTCAAACATGTTCACACTGTGCTGTGAGGTTGGATGAAGTCCTTGTGATGATCCAGAGTCTGACCTGCAGCAGTCACAAGTCAGTGGAGAAAAACAGGAAGCTATGCTAACAGGCTAACTGAGCTAGCAGCTGCTAATGACACAACAAAGTTCTGTTAGCTTCAACTTGTCACAGCTCCTGAACAAATGTTGCATGGTGGATTTTTCCAGCAGTTTTCTTTGGCCTCAGATGGTTGAGAAGATGGAGTCAAAGTGTCAAATATTTGTCTGATTTCAAAGTGAAGCAGAGTAAAAATCCACAATGCAGCTTCACTTTGAGCAGCTGTGAGTTTGAAATAGTTTGAATCTTCCTCTAAACTTCATGTGTTGACTCCATGACTCTGAAGCATTGGTCCATGTCTCCCCTCAGCTGAACAACAACCTCCCACCAGCAGCACCTGCTGACATGTTGTGAACCTTGAGAGCTTGATATCAGCAGCATGTTCCTGCGTGTGGACGTGAACAGTTGGAGCTGACAGGAACAGGAAGCAAACTCATCATCTTTCCACCTGGAACTGCTCACTGAGTTCCACTCAGTCCAAATGTTCTGAGCTGAAGTGACAACTAGAAAAGAGTCCAAGAGTTTTTCTAAAGCAGACGTCTTGATTCTGACTCTGGATCAGATCCACTGACAGACTGTGGACATGATGGAAGCAGAAATGTAACGCCATGTTCCCTCCTTCATCTGCAGATTAAAGCAAAACAAAGATTGTCCTGAAAAGTCTGCAGCTCTGAAAGAGACCCAAGAGATTCACTATGTCATGTCAAACACAGTCAGATAGGATGACATGAAGCCCAGATGTGAAGAGCAGATGTTCATCACTTGATGACATCACTGTTTAGTCATCAGATGATTTCAGTCTGTGTTGATCAGACAGATTGGCTGATTTTATTACAACTCACTTTACTTTTTCTATCATCACAGAGCTGCTGCTGCTGTGGATGGACTCTCAGAGACTCAATGTGAAATTGTGGCCTCAGCTCTGAAGTCCAACCCCTCCCATCTGACACAACTGGACCTGAGTGAAAACGAAATGTTTGACTCTGGAGTGAAGTTTCTGTGTTCAGGCCTGGAGAGTCCAAACTGTAAACTGGAGGTTCTGAGGTCAGTTCACTGCAGCTGTTGGAGGTTTTCTATGTTTGTCCAAATAAAATCATTCCCTGATATTTCACAGTTTATTCTGTTATAAATGTTTCATTCATTTCAAAAGTTCAACTTGAACACGTCTGTTGTGAAGTTTCTCTTTCCAAACGTCTAAAAACCTTTTTAGAACAAAAACATGTTTTCTGCTTGTTTTAACCTTTAAATCACTTTTACTGGATTCAACATGAAACAGTTGTCTCAGCGCTGAAGGAGAAGGAAGAGCGATCATGTTTTTACCTGTTTCTGCTTTGTCTGTGTGCAGTTTGTTAGCAAAATATCTCATAAATCACTGAAAATATTCTAATAAACTCTTAGAAAGTCATCATTAGATGAGCATCTAGAACTGATGAAGTGTGGTCGTTAACCAGATTCAAGATGGCCGCCACAGACAATCAACCTTAGCCTGTACCAAAACATCTGTAACAGGGAGTTTTTCAGATAGTGAGCTAAAATGTGGTGTGGTAGTAGCTGAGAGTCACAGTTGGTTGGAGAGTTGACCCCAGGATGCAGAAAGAAACGAGGAACTTTAATGATGAACTAAAGCACAGATTCTTAACTGTTGGGTCGTGACCCACAAGTTGTCCAGGATCTCCACCTCTATGGCTCTAAACAAATCAGTTTTTCAAATGTGGGACTGAGATCACATCAATGTTCACTTGAAAACACCAGAACTGTTACTGTTAAGTGAGAGGCTGATTACAATACATGTTCCCACACCTTGGTGGCGCTAATGACCCACTCAGATGTTTAACAAGCTTTTTAAAAACCTCAGTCAGACTCTAGCAAGTAGAAAAAGTTAGAGAAATGTTTAAAATGAAAAGTTTACGGCCTTGAATGGATTCAGTTTTTGTGTCTCTGACATCCAGTAAAACTAATTCTGTCCACTTCAATCATTTAGTTCATATTTCAGTTTGAACCTGCATCCTGTTGCTTCAACTCACATCTTTTATTCTTTATTCAGATTGTGGAGCTGCTGGTTGTCAGAGATCAGCTGTTCTTCTCTGATCTCAGCTCTGAAGTCCAACCCCTCCCATCTGACACAACTGGACCTGAGCTGGAACAAGCTGTTTGACTCTGGAGTGAAGGAACTCTGTGGTTTCCTGGAGAGTCCAAACTGTAGACTGGAGGTTCTGAGGTCAGTTCACTGCAGCTGTTGGAGGTTTTCTATGTTTGTCCAACTAAAATCATTCCCTGATACTTCACAATTTATTCAGTTATAAATGTTTTGTTCATTTAACAATTTGATGGTTTAAAATCAGCCCCACATTTGAATGTTTTATTTTGGTGCTGTCAATAATCACAGATGTTCCTGACAAAACCTAAAAATCCTTGTAAAGTCTTTTATTTAGTCTGAATAGTTAGAAATGCTCCTGTAAGCTCACAGTAACTTTACGGTCCTTTAGTGTTCATCAGGGACAATCAGCTGTTTGAAACGTTATAAATACAACTTTTCATCACATCTTTGTCTTATCATAAAACATTTCTATCAGTAATGTTTCTGACCTTCATCTCTGTACTTTAATTGTTGTATTAGCTGACTTGGTGAAGTTTTCCTTGCTCCATGTGTAAACCTCTGTAAAGATTACCGGGACAGACTTCAACGTACCCTGGAAGTGCTGCGTTGTTCCCAGCTGGACGCTGCTGCCGAGTCTCGTCTCGTCCCACTAAATAGTTTTAGTTGGAGTGTAAAGAGCAAAAAGACACTTTGATTGTGCACAAGTCAACATTTAGTATGAAAAGCTGTTCCACGTGCACGCAGGCTGAAGAATCGTGCGCTCCTCAGCTCAGAACGGCTGACTCCTGTTGGCTTCCCCCAAAGCAGGACGTCAATAGTTGATGCAGCGGCTGCAGCAGCTGCTAAAACATCTGCTTCAGTAGAAGAACTAATGAAACACTAACTGGTGTCGTGCACGAGGACACTTTCAGGAAAACAACACCTCCATGTCTGACCACCGAGCAACACGTGCACATTTAACAACAACACAGCATCATTTTCAGCTAACGGTTCTGGAGGGTCCGGGGGGCTGGAGGGTCTTCAAAAACTCTCAACTGAAATCTTTAAAAAATTAACAAAAAATACTTTTGGACAAATTAAAAGAGGAAAATGACTTTCTTTACCCACAAACTGACATAAAAATATGTTTGTTCAATTTAATAAAACAAAAAAAATGAAATGTGGAATATTTTTAACCTAAAGGCCTTTAAAACATTTTTATCATTTAAATGAGATATTTTCATTTCAAGCTGAGAAAGCTCAAAAATATTGACTCATTCATGAATCAAATAATCAAACCTGAGTATTTTGAATCATTTCTGTAAGGTGGTTGATGTTTCTCCTAAAGAACACAAACTGTCATAAAGTTAAAGGTTACATCAATTCAGGATGGTTGTCTGAAGGAATTCATGCTTTGACTTTTCATTCCTCTGATATTTTACTAACACATGTATTGTGGACTGTTGCTGCTCTTGTTGACCATAAAAACAACTCGTTATTGAAATTAATTTTTGTGTTTCAAACTAAAAAACAAACGACCCTCCTTGTTGTCCTGATCTAACGTGTGGAGTGGTAGTAGCTGAGAGTGGTCCACCAGCCAGACTCTGAGCTCTAACAGACCAGCTGAGATCTCAGAATATCACATGAGATGGTTCATAACATTATTTACAAGGTTTGACCAAAACACTACAATTTTCTCATCACAACATGATCTTAGTGTCAAACTGTGGGAAGAAAGGAGGCGGGTGATATGCATTGCTTCAAGGAATGCTAGGACTTGAATGGATTCAGTTTTTGTGTCTCTGACATCCAGTAAAACTAATTCTGTCCACTTCAATCATTTAGTTCATATTTCACTTTGAACCTGCATCCTGTTGCTTCAACTCACATCTTTTATTCTTTATTCAGATTGAGTTTGTGCAGTTTGTCAGAGATCAGCTGTTCTTCTCTGGCTTCAGCTCTGAAGTCCAACCCCTCCCATCTGACACAACTGGACCTGAGTGATAACGACCTGTTTGACTCTGGAGTGAAGGAACTCTGTGGTTTCCTGGAGAGTCCAAACTGTAGACTGGAGGTTCTGAGGTCAGTTCACTGCAGCTGTTGGAGGTTTTCTATGTTCGTCCAACTAAAATCATTCCCTGATACTTCACAATTTATTATGTCACGAATGTTTTATTCATTTAACAATTTGATGGTCTAAAATCAGCCCCACATTTGAATGTTTTATTTTGGTGCTGTCAATAATCACAGATGTTCCTGACAAAACCTAAAAATCCTTGTAAAGTCTTTTATTTAGTCTGAATAGTTAGAAATGCTCCTGTAAGCTCACAGTAACTTTACGGTCCTTTAGTGTTCATCAGGGACAATCAGCTGTTTGAAACATTATAAATACAACTTTTCATCACATCTTTGTCTTATCATAAAACATTTCTATCAGTAATGTTTCTGACCTTCATCTCTGTACTTTAATTGTTGTATTAGCTGACTTGGTGAAGTTTTCCTTGCTCCATGTGTAAACCTCTGTAAAGATTACCGGGACAGACTTCAACGTACCCTGGAAGTGCTGCGTTGTTCCCAGCTGGACGCTGCTGCCGAGTCTCGTCTCGTCCCACTAAATAGTTTTAGTTGGAGTGTAAAGAGCAAAAAGACACTTTGATTGTGCACAAGTCAACATTTAGTATGAAAAGCTGTTCCACGTGCACGCAGGCTGAAGAATCGTGCACTCCTCAGCTCAGAACGGCTGACTCCTGTTGGCTTCCCCCAAAGCAGGACGTCAATAGTTGATGCAGCGGCTGCAGCAGCTGCTAAAACATCTGCTTCAGTAGAAGAACTAATGAAACACTAACTGGTGTCGTGCACGAGGACACTTTCAGGAAAACAACACCTCCATGTCTGACCACCGAGCAACACGTGCACATTTAACAACAACACAGCATCATTTTCAGCTAACGGTTCTGGAGGGTCCGGGGGCTGGAGGGTCTTCAAAAACTCTCAACTGAAATCTTTAAAAAATTAACAAAAAATACTTTTGGACAAATTAAAAGAGGGAAATGACTTTCGTTACCCACAAACTGACATAAAAAATATGTTTGTTCAATTTAATAAAACAACAACAAAAACAAAAACCAGAAATGTGGGTTTTTTTTAACCTAAAGGCCTTTAAAACAATTTTATCATTTAAATGAGATACTTTCATTTCAAGCTGAGAAAGCTCAAAAATATTGACTCGTTCATGAATCAAATAATCAAACCTGAGTATTTTGAATCATTTCTGTAAGGTGGTTGATGTTTCTCCTAAAGAACACAAACTGTCATAAAGTTAAAGTTACATCAAATCAGGATGGTTGTCTGAAGGAATTCATGCTTTGACTTTTCATTCCTCTGATATTTTACTAACACATGTGTTGTGGACTGTTGCTGCTCTTGTTGACCATAAAAACAACTCGTTATTGAAATTAATTTTTGTGTTTCAAACTAAAAAACAAACGAGCCCTCCTTGTTGTCCTGATCTAACGTGTGGAGTGGTAGTAGCTGAGAGTGGTCCAGCAGCCAGACTCTGAGCTCTAACAGACCAGCTGAGATCTCAGAATATCACATGAGATGGTTCATAACATTATTTACAAGGTTTGACCAAAACACTACAAGTTTCTCATCACAACATGATCTTAGTGTCAAACTGTGGGATGAAAGGTGGCGGGTGATATGCATTGCTTCAAGGAATGCTAGGCCTTGAATGGATTCAGTTTTTGTGTCTCTGACATCCAGTAAAACTAATTCTGTCCACTTCAATCATTTAGTTCATATTTCACTTTGAACCTGCATCCTGTTGCTTCAACTCACATCTTTTATTCTTTATTCAGATTGAAGGACTGCGAGTTGTCAGAGATCAGCTGTTCTTCTCTGGTCTCAGCTCTGAAGTCCAACCCCTCCCATCTGACACAACTGGACCTGAGTGATAACGAGCTGTTAGACTCTGGAGTGAAGGAACTCTGTGGTTTCCTGGAGAGTCCAAACTGTAGACTGGAGGTTCTGAGGTCAGTTCACTGCAGCTGTTGGAGGTTTTCTATGTTTGTCCAACTAAAATCATTCCCTGATACTTCACAATTTATTATGTCACAAATGTTTTGTTCATTTAACAATTTGATGGTCTAAAATCAGCCCCACATTTGAATGTTTTATTTTGGTGCTGTCAATAATCACAGATGTTCCTGACAAAACCTAAAAATCCTTGTAAAGTCTTTTATTTAGTCTGAATAGTTAGAAATGCTCCTGTAAGCTCACAGTAACTTTACGGTCCTTTAGTGTTCATCAGGGACAATCAGCTGTTTGAAACGTTATAAATACAACTTTTCATCACATCTTTGTCTTATCATAAAACATTTCTATCAGTAATGTTTCTGACCTTCATCTCTGTACTTTAATTGTTGTATTAGCTGACTTGGTGAAGTTTTCCTTGCTCCATGTGTAAACCTCTGTAAAGATTACCGGGACAGACTTCAACGTACCCTGGAAGTGCTGCGTTGTTCCCAGCTGGACGCTGCTGCCGAGTCTCGTCTCGTCCCACAAAATAGTTTTAGTTGGAGTGTAAAGAGCAAAAAGACACTTTGATTGTGCACAAGTCAACATTTAGTATGAAAAGCTGTTCCACGTGCACGCAGGCTGAAGAATCGTGCACTCCTCAGCTCAGAACGGCTGACTCCTGTTGGCTTCCCCCAAAGCAGGACGTCAATAGTTGATGCAGCGGCTGCAGCAGCTGCTAAAACATCTGCTTCAGTAGAAGAACTAATGAAACACTAACTGGTGTCGTGCACGAGGACACTTTCAGGAAAACAACACCTCCATGTCTGCCAATCATCCTTCCTGCACATAAATGCATCTAAGACTAAAATGATGTGCATAGACTTTCAGAAGTCTTCTGCCCCTCTCCCTCCTGTTACCATTTATGGTCAGGCTGTGGAAGAGGTAGAGGAATATAAATATCTTGGCATTTTGATGGATAATAATAAATTGAAATTTGAGTCTCAGTCAGATGTAATCTGTCAGAAAGTCCATCAAAGTATGCATTTCCTCAGGAAACTAAGGAGTTTAAATGTTGACTGCACTTTTATGAAAATGTTCTACAGTTGTTTTATAGAATCTGTTCTCACTTTTTCGTGTCTTTGTTGGTTTGGGCTGATGAACTTGAAAAACCGAAATTGTTTACAGTGTGTTATTAAAGAATGCGGGAAAATAATAGGAATTCAATTGAATGACATCTTGGATCTTTATAAGTCCAGATCTATATCTAAGGCTAAAAAAATCTTGGCAGATCCCACTCATCCCCTACACGCTGAGTTCAATCTGCTGCCTTCAGGTAGAAGATACGGCCTACTAAAGTGTAGAACAAACAGATTAAAAAACTCCTTCATCCCCTCAGTTTTGGATTTTTAAACAAAAAATAGTTTTAAAGATTATCTCATTCCTATGTATTCTTATCTTGAATCTTACTAAATGTTTTTAAGGAAGAACTATTTGCTCTTTTTAAGTTGTACCCTCTGAAATGTCTCTTGTATATTTTAATCTGTAATGGAGGTACTTTTTTATACTTTTATTCTTTTATCCTGTTTAATATTCTAGTTTGTATAAATGAATTTGTTGGCTGTCTCACTACTATTACCATTACCTGCTGTAAATGAATTGCCCCTCGGGGACCTAATAATAAATTTGAATTTGAAGTTGAAGTTGACCACCGAGCAACACGTGCACATTTAACAACAACACAGCATCATTTTCAGCTAACGGTTCTGGAGGGTCTTCAAAAACTCTCAACTGAAATCTTTAAAAAATTAACAAAAAATACTTTTGGACAAATTAAAAGAGGAAAATGACTTTCTTTACCCACAAACTGACATAAAAATATGTTTGTTAAATTTAATAAAACATAAACAAAAACCAGGGGCAGCACGGTGGCACAACTGGTAGAGCTGCTGCCTCTCAGCTAGCAGGTTCCTGGTTCAAATCCCGGTCCAGGGGCCTTTCTGGGTGGAGTTTGCATGTTCTCTCCGTGCATGCATGGGTTTCCTCTGGGCACTCTGGTTTCCTGTGGTGGAGAAAATACTCAAACATTTTACTTAAGTAAAAGTACAAATAAACAGACAAAAATATACTCCAGTAAAAGTACAAGTACCATATTAACATTTTTACTTAAGTAAAAGTAAATAAGTATTTGCTTTTAAAAATACTTAAAGTATTAAAGTACAGTAAAAGTACTTGCTGAATGTATTACCTAATGCAATGGTCTACAATATCATTAAGTGTGCATACAGTATGTACCTGTATATTCTCTGTAATACATTAATAGTGTTTTAATGAACAATGCTGCAGATAATACATGTTTTTATTGTGTTTACTCTGTGACATAGTTCACACTTGGACTTGTGATTATGTGCATCAGAATTTCAGGGATGAACTACAGACTTAAATGTTATTAAGCAAAATAAGAAAGAGGAATGATTATACCTTTGAAAGTTTTTATTTACAACAGAACAAAACCAATGTGTCATTTTAACTGTAGTAAAAACATTTAAGTAAAAGTTGTCTTCCTGAAAAAAGGAGCATTAGACCCAACAAAGGAACATCTGATCATTTCAACTCCAGTTTGTCATCAACTCTAGTTACTGTCTAGTCAACCTGGTAATGGATCAATAGTGATTAGTATTTTAACTTCCTGACACCATTTTCTAAACTTGGACCTGAGTGTTGAGACATTTGGAGACATCTCTTGTCTCCTAACATCCATGAACTGATACATTTTAATTTTGCAGCAAGAATTTCTTGTTCAAGTTCAGAAGATAGTTGATTTTCAAGTTTTTTGGGTCCAGTCTGGATCTTTTGGGAGAGAATCTGTCCTGCTGAACTGAATAATCTTTCAATAGTCTTTCAATAGTCTTTCAATAATATTTCAATAATATTTTAATAGTCTTTCAATAATCTTTCAAAAATCTTTCAATAATCTTTCAATAATCTTCCAATAACCTTCCTATAGTCTTTCAATAATCTTTCAATAATCTTTCAGTAGTCTTTCAATAATCTTTCAATAGTCTTTCAATAATCTTTCAATAATCTTTCAATAGTGTTTCAATAGTGTTTCAATAATCTTTCAATAGTCTTTCAATAATCTTTCAATAGTGTTTCAATAGTCTTTCAATAATCTTTCAATAATCTTTCAATAGTCTTTCAATAATCTTTCAATAATCTTTCAATAATCTTTCAATAGTGTTTCAATAGTCTTTCAATAATCTTTCAATAGTCTTTCAATAATCTTTCAATAATCTTTCAATAATCTTTCAATAGTGTTTCAATAGTCTTTCAATAATCTTTCAATAGTCTTTCAATAATCTTTCAATAATCTTTCAATAGTCTTTCAATAATCTTTCAATAGTCTTTCAATAATCTTTCAATAGTGTTTCAATAGTCTTTCAATAATCTTTCAAAAATCTTTCAATAATCTTTCAATAATCTTCCAATAACCTTCCTATAGTCTTTCAATAATCTTTCAATAATCTTTCAGTAGTCTTTCAATAGTCTTTCAATAATCTTTCAATAATCTTTCAATAATCTTTCAATAGTGTTTCAATAGTCTTTCAATAGTCTTTCAATAATCTTTCAATAATCTTTCAATAATCTTTCAATAATCTTTCAGTAGTCTTTCAATAGTCTTTCAATAATCTTTCAATAATCTTTCAATAATCTTTCAATAGTGTTTCAATAATCTTTCAATAGTGTTTCAATAGTCTTTCAATAATCTTTCAATAGTCTTTCAATAATCTTTCAATAGTGTTTCAATAGTCTTTCAATAATCTTTCAATAATCTTTCAATAGTCTTTCAATAATCTTTCAATCATCTTTCAATAATCTTTCAATAGTGTTTCAATAGTCTTTCAATAATCTTTCAATAGTCTTTCAATAATCTTTCAATAATCTTTCAATAATCTTTCAATAGTGTTTCAATAGTCTTTCAATAATCTTTCAATAGTCTTTCAATAATCTTTCAATAGTCTTTCAATAATCTTTCAATAATCTTTCAATAATCTTTCAATAGTGTTTCAATAATCTTTCAATAGTGTTTCAATAGTCTTTCAATAATCTTTCAATAGTCTTTCAATAATCTTTCAATAGTGTTTCAATAGTCTTTCAATAATCTTTCAATAATCTTTCAATAGTCTTTCAATAATCTTTCAATAATCTTTCAATAATCTTTCAATAGTGTTTCAATAGTCTTTCAATAATCTTTCAATAATCTTTCAATAGTCTTTCAATAATCTTTCAATAATCTTTCAATAATCTTTCAATAGTCTTTCAATAATCTTTCAATAGTCTTTCAATAATCTTTCAATAGTGTTTCAATAGTCTTTCAATAATCTTTCAATAGTCTTTCAATAATCTTTCAATAGTGTTTCAATAGTCTTTCAATAATCTTTCAATAATCTTTCAATAGTCTTTCAATAATCTTTCAATAATCTTTCAATAATCTTTCAATAGTGTTTCAATAGTCTTTCAATAATCTTTCAATAATCTTTCAATAGTCTTTCAATAATCTTTCAATAATCTTTCAATAATCTTTCAATAGTGTTTCAATAATCTTTCAATAATCTTTCAATAATCTTTCAATAATCTTTCAATAATCTTTCAATAATCTTTCAATAATCTTTCAATAATCTTTCAATAATCTTTCAATAATCTTTCAATAATCTTTCAATAATCTTTCAATAATCTTTCAATAATCTTTCAATAATCTTTCAATAATCTTTCAATAATCTTTCAATAATCTTTCAATAATCTTTCAATAGTCTTTCAATAATCTTTCAATAATCTTTCAATAATCTTTCAATAATCTTTCAATAGTCTTTCAATAATCTTTCAATAGTGTTTCAATAGTCTTTCAATAATCTTTCAATAATCTTTCAATAATCTTTCAATAATCTTTCAATAATCTTTCAATAATCTTTCAATAATCTTTCAATAGTCTTTCAATAATCTTTCAATAATCTTTCAATAATCTTTCAATAATCTTTCAATAATCTTTCAATAATCTTTCAATAGTCTTTCAATAATCTTTCAATAATCTTTCAATAATCTTTCAATAATCTTTCAATAGTCTTTCAATAATCTTTCAATAGTCTTTCAATAATCTTTCAATAGTCTTTCAATAGTCTTTCAATAATATTTCAATAATATTTCAATAGTCTTTCAATAATCTTTCAAAAATCTTTCAATAATCTTTCAATAATCTTCCAATAACCTTCCTATAGTCTTTCAATAATCTTTCAATAATCTTTCAGTAGTCTTTCAATAATCTTTCAATAATCTTTCAATAATCTTTCAATAATCTTTCAATAGTGTTTCAATAGTCTTTCAATAATCTTTCAATAATCTTTCAATAATCTTTCAATAATCTTTCAATAATCTTTCAATAATCTTTCAATAGTCTTTCAATAATCTTTCAATAATCTTTCAATAATCTTTCAATAGTGTTTCAATAATCTTTCAATAATCTTTCAATAGTCTTTCAATAATCTTTCAATAATCTTTCAATAATCTTTCAATAGTGTTTCAATAGTCTTTCAATAATCTTTCAATAATCTTTCAATAATCTTTCAATAATCTTTCAATAATCTTTCAATAATCTTTCAATAGTCTTTCAATAATCTTTCAATAATCTTTCAATAGTCTTTCAATAATCTTTCAAAAATCTTTCAATAATCTTTCAATAATATTTCAATAGTCTTTCAATAATCTTTCAATAATCTTTCAATAATCTTTCAATAGTCTTTCAATAATCTTTCAATAATCTTTCAATAATCTTTCAATAGTGTTTCAATAATCTTTCAATAGTGTTTCAATAGTCTTTCAATAATCTTTCAATAGTCTTTCAATAATCTTTCAATAGTGTTTCAATAGTCTTTCAATAATCTTTCAATAATCTTTCAATAGTCTTTCAATAATCTTTCAATCATCTTTCAATAATCTTTCAATAGTGTTTCAATAGTCTTTCAATAATCTTTCAATAGTCTTTCAATAATCTTTCAATAATCTTTCAATAATCTTTCAATAGTGTTTCAATAGTCTTTCAATAATCTTTCAATAGTCTTTCAATAATCTTTCAATAGTCTTTCAATAATCTTTCAATAATCTTTCAATAATCTTTCAATAGTGTTTCAATAATCTTTCAATAGTGTTTCAATAGTCTTTCAATAATCTTTCAATAGTCTTTCAATAATCTTTCAACAGTGTTTCAATAGTCTTTCAATAATCTTTCAATAATCTTTCAATAGTCTTTCAATAATCTTTCAATAATCTTTCAATAATCTTTCAATAGTGTTTCAATAGTCTTTCAATAATCTTTCAATAGTCTTTCAATAATCTTTCAATAATCTTTCAATAATCTTTCAATAGTGTTTCAATAGTCTTTCAATAATCTTTCAATAGTCTTTCAATAATCTTTCAATAATCTTTCAATAGTCTTTCAATAATCTTTCAATAGTCTTTCAATAATCTTTCAATAGTGTTTCAATAGTCTTTCAATAATCTTTCAATAATCTTTCAATAGTCTTTCAATAATCTTTCAATAATCTTTCAATAATCTTTCAATAGTGTTTCAATAGTCTTTCAATAATCTTTCAATAGTCTTTCAATAGTCTTTCAATAATCTTTCAATAATCTTTCAATAATCTTTCAATAATCTTTCAATAATCTTTCAATAGTGTTTCAATAGTCTTTCAATAATCTTTCAATAGTCTTTCAATAATCTTTCAATAATCTTTCAGTAATCTTTCAATAGTCTTTCAATAGTCTTTCAATAATCTTTCAATAGTCTTTCAATAATCTTTTAGGCCATGGGTGATGTGTATTTTCTGGCTGACTTTCCACGGTGGAATCCATTGTGGGTGTGTTAGCAGTACTGTGTGTACACCCAGCTCAGTGACGTATATACTAGAACATACATCATTGGTCCAGGCGGGTCTAACGTTACATGTCCACTTTGCAGTGATTCAATGGACCAACTCCCCTCTCACCATTGGTTACTTTCAAACTAACAAACAAATAAATAAATAAAAAATGCAACATGAATGTAACTTTGTAACTCAACACATTATAGAAATGTAGTGTAGTAGAAAGAACAGATACTTAATGTAAAATGTACTGGAGTAAAAGTAAAAAGTACCCACATTTAATTCTAGTACAGATACATGAAAAATGTACTTAAGTACAGTAAGTACTTGTACTTAGTTACATCCCACCATTGCCAGTTTCCTCCCATGGTCCAAAACATGCATGTCAGGCTGATTGGTGACTCTAAATTGTCCCTAGGTGTGAGTGAGAGAGTGAATGGTTGTTTATCTCTATGTGTCACTGTGATGGACCTGCGACCCGTCCAGGGTGTACCCCGCCCCTCACACAGTGATTGCTGGACATGGGCACTGGCAACCCCCATGACCCAAAATGGAAGAAGCGAGTAAAGATAATGGATGGATGGATCAACAAAAACCTGAAATGTGGAGGTTTTTTTTTTTTTTTACCTAAAGGTCTTTAAAACAATGTTATCATTTAAATGAGATATTTTCATTTCAAGCTGAAAAAGCTAAAAAATATTGACTAATTCATGAATCAAATAATCAAACCTGAGTATTTTGAATCATTTCTGTAAGGGGGTTGATGTTTCCCCTAAAGAACACAAACTGTCATAAAGTTAAAGGTTACATCAATTCAGGATGGTTGTCTGAAGGAATTCATGCTTTGACTTTTCATTCCTCTGATATTTTACTAACACATGTATTGTGTACTGTTGCTGCTCTTGTTGACCATAAAAACAACTTGTTATTGAAATTAATTTTTGTGTTTCAAACTAAAAAAACAAACGACCCCTCCTTGTTGTCCTGATCTAACGTGTGGAGTGGTAGTAGCTGAGAGTGGTCCCCCAGCCAGACTCTGAGCTCTAACAGACCAGCTGAGATCTCAGAATATCACATGAGATGGTTCATAACATTATTTACAAGGTTTGACCAAAACACTACAAGTTTCTCATCACAACATGATCTTAGTGTCAAACTGTGGGATGAAAGGTGGCGGGTGATATGCATTGCTTCAAGGAATGCTAGGCCTTGAATAGATTCAGTTTTTGTGTCTCTGACATCCAGTAAAACTAATTCTGTCCACTTCAATCATTTAGTTCATATTTCACTTTGAACCTGCATCCTGTTGCTTCAACTCACATCTTTTATTCTTTATTCAGATTGTGGAACTGCAGGTTGTCAGAGATCAGCTGTTCTTCTCTGGTCTCAGCTCTGAAGTCCAACCCCTCCCATCTGACACAACTGGACCTGGATGACAACAAGCTGTCTGACTCTGGAGTGAAGGAACTCTGTGATTTCCTGGAGAGTCCAAACTGTAGACTGGAGGTTCTGAGGTCAGTTCACTGCAGCTGTTGGAGGTTTTCTATGTTTGTCCAACTAAAATCATTCCCTGATACTTCACAATTTATTATGTCACAAATGTTTTGTTCATTTAACAATTTGATGGTCTAAAATCAGCCCCACATTTGAATGTTTTATTTTGGTGCTGTCAATAATCACAGATGTTCCTGACAAAACCTAAAAATCCTTGTAAAGTCTTTTATTTAGTCTGAATAGTTAGAAATGCTCCTGTAAGCTCACAGTAACTTTACGGTCCTTTAGTGTTCATCAGGGACAATCAGCTGTTTGAAACGTTATAAATACAACTTTTCATCACATCTTTGTCTTATCATAAAACATTTCTATCAGTAATGTTTCTGACCTTCATCTCTGTACTTTAATTGTTGTATTAGCTGACTTGGTGAAGTTTTCCTTGCTCCATGTGTAAACCTCTGTAAAGATTACCGGGACAGACTTCAACGTACCCTGGAAGTGCTGCGTTGTTCCCAGCTGGACGCTGCTGCCGAGTCTCGTCTCGTCCCACAAAATAGTTTTAGTTGGAGTGTAAAGAGCAAAAAGACACTTTGATTGTGCACAAGTCAACATTTAGTATGAAAAGCTGTTCCACGTGCACGCAGGCTGAAGAATCGTGCACTCCTCAGCTCAGAACGGCTGACTCCTGTTGGCTTCCCCCAAAGCAGGACGTCAATAGTTGATGCAGCGGCTGCAGCAGCTGCTAAAACATCTGCTTCAGTAGAAGAACTAATGAAACACTAACTGGTGTCGTGCACGAGGACACTTTCAGGAAAACAACACCTCCATGTCTGCCAATCATCCTTCCTGCACATAAATGCATCTAAGTATAAAATGATGTGCATAGACTTTCAGAAGTCTTCTGCCCCTCTCCCTCCTGTTACCATTTATGGTCAGGCTGTGGAAGAGGTAGAGGAATATAAATATCTTGGCATTTTGATGGATAATAATAAATTGAAATTTGAGTCTCAGTCAGATGTAATCTGTCAGAAAGTCCATCAAAGTATGCATTTCCTCAGGAAACTAAGGAGTTTAAATGTTGACTGCACTTTTATGAAAATGTTCTACAGTTGTTTTATAGAATCTGTTCTCACTTTTTCGTGTCTTTGTTGGTTTGGGCTGATGAACTTGAAAAACCGAAATTGTTTACAGTGTGTTATTAAAGAATGCGGGAAAATAATAGGAATTCAATTGAATGACATCTTGGATCTTTATAAGTCCAGATCTATATCTAAGGCTAAAAAAATCTTGGCAGATCCCACTCATCCCCTACACGCTGAGTTCAATCTGCTGCCTTCAGGTAGAAGATACGGCCTACTAAAGTGTAGAAAAAACAGATTAAAAAACTCCTTCATCCCCTCAGTATTGGATTTTTAAACAAAAAATAGTTTTAAAGATTATCTCATTCCTATGTATTCTTATCTTGAATCTTACTAAATGTTTTTAAGGAAGAACTATTTGCTCTTTTTAAGTTGTACCCTCTGAAATGTCTCTTGTATATTTTAATCTGTAATGGAGGTACTTTTTTATACTTTTTTATTCTTTTATTCTTTTTATTCTTTTATCTTGTTTAATATTCTAGTTTGTATAAATGAATTTGTTGGCTGTCTCACTACTATTACCATTACCTGCTGTAAATGAATTGCCCCTCGGGGACCTAATAATAAATTTGAATTTGAAGTTGAAGTTGACCACCGAGCAACACGTGCACATTTAACAACAACACAGCATCATTTTCAGCTAACGGTTCTGGAGGGTCTTCAAAAACTCTCAACTGAAATCTTTAAAAAATTAACAAAAAATACTTTTGGACAAATTAAAAGAGGAAAATTACTTTCTTTACCCACAAACTCACATAAAATATGTTTGTTAAATTTAATAAAACATAAACAAAAACCAGGGGCAGCACGGTGGCACAACTGGTACAGCTGCTGCCTGTCAGCTAGCAGGTTCCTGGTTCAAATCCCAGTCCAGGGGCCTTTCTGGGTGGAGTTTGCATGTTCTCTCCGTGCATGCATGGGTTTCCTCTGGGCACTCTGGTTTCCTGTGGTGGAGAAAATACTCAAATATTTTACTTAAGTAAAAGTACAAATAAACAGACAAAAATATACTCCAGTAAAAGTACAAGTACCATATTAACGTTTTTACTTAAGGAAAAGTAAATAAGTGTTTGATTAAAAAAAATACTTAAAGTATTAAAGTACAGTAAAAGTACTTGCTGAATGTATTACCTAATGCAATGGTCTACAATATCATTAAGTGTGCATACAGTATGTACCTGTATATTCTCTGTAATACATTAATACTGTAGTGTTGTTTTAATGAACACTGCTGCAGATAATACATGTTTTTATTGTGTTTACTCTGTGACACAGTTCACACTTGGACTTGTGATTATGTGCATCAGAATTTCAGGGATGAACTACAGACTTAAATGTCATTAGGCAAAATAAGAAAGAGGAATGATTATACCTTTGAAAGTTTTTATTTACAACAGAACAAAACTAATGTGTCATTTTAACTGCAGTAAAAACATTTAAGTAAAAGTTGTCTTCCTGAAAAAAGGAGCATTAGACCTAACAAAGGAACATCTGATCATTTCAACTGCAGTTTGTCATCAACTTACTGTCTAGTCAACCTGGTAATGGATCAATAGTGAACAGTATTTTAACTTCCTGACACCATTTTCTAAACTTGGACCTGAGTGTTGAGCCATTTGGAGACATCTCTTGTCTCCTAACATCCATGAACTGATACATTTTAATTTTGCAGCAAGAATTTCTCGTTTAAGTTCAGAAGAAGTTGATTTTCAAGTTTTCTGAGTCCAGTCTGGTTCTTTTGGGAGAGAATCTGTCCTGCTGAACTGAATAATCTTTCAATAGTCTTTCAATAATATTTCAATAATATTTCAGTATTCTTTCAAAAATCTTTCAATAGTCTTTCAATAATCTTTCAATAATCTTTCAATAGTCTTTCAATAGTCTTTCAATAGTCTTTCAATAATCTTTCAATAATCTTTCAATAGTCTTTCAATAATCTTTCAATAATCTTTCAATAGTCTTTCAATAGTCTTTCAATAATCTTTCAATAGTCTTTCAATAATCTTTCAATAAACTTTCAATAGTCTTTCAATGATCTTTCAATAGTCTTTCAATAATCTTTCAATAATCTTTCAATAGTCTTTCAATAATCTTTCAGTAATCTTTCAATAGTGTTTCAATAGTCTTTCAATAATCTTTCAATAATCTTTCAATAGTCTTTCAATAATCTTTCAATAATCTTTCAATAATCTTTCAATAATCTTTCAATAGTCTTTCAATGATCTTTCAATAGTCTTTCAATAATCTTTCAATAGTCTTTCAATAATTTTTCAATAGTCTTTCAATAATCTTTCAATAGTCTTTCAATAATCTTTCAATAATCTTTCAATAATCTTTCAATAGTCTTTCAATAATCTTTCAATATTCTTTCAATAATCTTTTAGGCCATGGGTGGTGTGTATTTTCTGGTTGACTCTCCACGGTGGAATCCATTGTGGGTGTGTTAGCAGTGCTGTGTGTACACCCAGCTCAGTGACGTATATACTAGAACATACATCATTGGTCCAGGCGGGTCTAACGTTACGTGTCCACTTTGCAGTGATTCAATGGACCAACTCCCCTCTCACCATTGGTTACTTTCAAACTAACAAACAAATAAATAAATAAAAAATGCAACATGAATGTAACTTTGTAACTCAACACATTATAGAAATGTAGTGTAGTAGAAAGAACAGATACTTAATGTAAAATGTACTGGAGTAAAAGTAAAAAGTACCCACATTTAATTCTAGTACAGATACATGAAAAATGTACTTAAGTACAGTAAGTACTTGTACTTAGTTACATCCCACCATTGCCAGTTTCCCCCCACGGTCCAAAACATGCATGTCAGGCTGATTGGTGACTCTAAATTGTCCCTAGGTGTGAGTGAGAGAGTGAATGGTTGTTTGTCTCTATGTGTCACTGTGATGGATCTGCGACCCGTCCAGGGTGTACCCCGCCCCTCACACAGCTGGACATGGGCACCAGTAACTCCCATGACCCAAAATGGAAGAAGCGAGTAAAGATAATGGATGGATGGATAAACAAAAACCTGAAATGTGGAGGTTTTTCTTTTTACCTAACGGCCTTTAAAACAATTTTATCATTTAAATGAGATATTTTCATTTCAAGCTGAGAAAGCTAAAAAATATTGACTAATTCATGAATCAAATAATCAAACCTGAGTATTTTGAATCATTTCTGTAAGGTGGTTGATGTTTCTCCTAAAGAACACAAACTGTCATAAAGTTAAAGTTACATAAATTCAGGATGGTTGTCTGAAGGAATTCATGCTTTGACTTTTCATTCCTCTGATATTTTACTAACACATGTATTGTGGACTGTTGCTGCTCTTGTTGACCATAAAAACAACTCGTTATTGAAATTAATTTTTGTGTTTCAAACTAAAAAACAAACGAGCCCTCCTTGTTGTCCTGATCTAACGTGTGGAGTGGTAGTAGCTGAGAGTGGTCCACCAGCCAGACTCTGAGCTCTAACAGACCAGCTGAGATCTCAGAATATCACATGAGATGGTTCATAACATTATTTACAAGGTTTGACCAAAACACTACAAGTTTCTCATCACAACATGATCTTAGTGTCAAACTGTGGGATGAAAGGTGGCGGGTGATATGCATTGCTTCAAGGAATGCTAGGCCTTGAATAGATTCAGTTTTTGTGTCTCTGACATCCAGTAAAACTAATTCTGTCCACTTCAATCATTTAGTTCATATTTCAGTTTGAACCTGCATCCTGTTGCTTCTACTCACATCTTTTATTCTTTATTCAGATTGTGGAGGTGCAGGTTGTCAGAGATCAGCTGTTCTTCTCTGGTCTCAGCTCTGAAGTCCAACCCCTCCCATCTGACACAACTGGACCTGAGTTACAACGACCTGCAGACTCCAGATGTTCAGCAGCTGTTGGATCTTGTGGAGAGTCCAGACTACAAACTGCAGACTCTGGGGTCAGTAGATGTTCTTTGAAAGTTTAACAATATTTGTGATGATGTAGGATCAAAACCAACCAGCAGGTGTCCTTCAACACAACATCATGGTGTCGTCGCTCTACAGTGAACATCCTGATGGGACTCTTTTCTATCAGGCTGACATTTATACCAGGTTTATTGTGGACAACATGATGTGACACAGCCCTGGTCCAGACTGCTGAAGTCCACTCATCACATCTGTCCTTTGTTTCATCCAGATGTGTTCAGTGACAGCCTCCATGTTTCTTAGTCAGCTGATGTTTGAGAACCAGATGAGATGTTCATCACCACACAGAGTGTGTGTGTTGAACTGGAGCAGCAGGTGACATGTAACAGCAGGACATCCATCCCTCCAGTGTGTGAGCTTCACTCCAACACGTGAACATGAAGCTCCACAGCTGCTCTGAACAGGACTGAAGTCCTGCTGCTCTTTCTCCTGGATGATGATGCACGACTGACTGACAGCTGGTGGAGAGAGGCTGCAGACAGGAAGTTGGCTCCTCTCTCACTCTCTCTTCTCTCTGCAGGTGGAGGTGAAGATCTTAGCGGAGGAAAGAAGAGCTGAGTTCTGATGATCCACAGAGGTTGAAGCAGCAGCAGGTTGTTTGATAAGAAACTGGTTGGATCCTGATGATGATGAACTTTGACCTTTTTACATTCATATTATCTATGACAGGTTGATGACTGCTTCTGTGTTGTATTTACTCTGAACCAATCAAGCTAAAGTCAAGGTTAAAGAAATCATTCAGATTATCTGTAAATGAAGCTACAATCACTACTTTTACACAAAGCTCTATTTTCTTTACTTCTTTTAAAATAAATTTATTAACATTGCATCAAGTTCTGTCTCCGTTTCTTTGATCCAAAACATTCTGCGATGAACTTTTGAATTTTCTTACGATGATTTCAGTTTTAATCTGGCATGAAAGGTGGCGGGTGATATGCATTCCTCTAACTGGGGGATGTGCCCCCCTGGGGGGTCTTTCATCTCGTTTTGTTCTCTTCTCTCCTGTAATGTTTGTTCTCAGTAGAAGTGGACCGTCTGTCTTTGCTCCTGCAGAAACAGAATCTTCATGTTTTGAAACAGAACCAGTTCAGTAAAATCCACTAATCCTCTTCAAACCAGTTTTAATTAAAGGGTTCCTTATAGAAATGCACATCACCCGCCTCCTTTCAAACCACTTTCACACTAACATCACCCTCAGATTATAACAGATTATTAACAGCTAATCTGATTTGAATATTATTGATCATAGATATGAGATTATAGCTGTACAACATTTACATCAGTTATAAATATAACATAAATACATTCACAATAAACAGATAATATAACCTAGATATCATCTAATTTATATTATAGATATTTCCATGTGTTTCTATCAATCATTATGAATCAACATGTGGTTGTTACACTTCCTGTCAGCAGAGGGCGACACAGGCCGGTGTGAAATAAACAGATTTGATTTGATTAGTTTTACATTAAAATGTTTAGGGCCGGTTTCACAGACTAGATTAAGGCTAGTCCCAGACTACAATGCTGTTTGAGCTGGTTTAACTCTAAGACCTGCACAGACTGAAAATCCTCCTACGTCACAGATGGTGCATTCGTGTGTAGTCGGATATTCCACGAAGAAACACTGATTTTAATTTTAATCTCAGTTTGAAAGGAATTTTCATTAATTTATCATTTTGTTTGCAAAAACGAACATAGTTGATATCATTTCATGAAAAGAAGGAAGATGATGTCACAGACACTTACATGTAACATGTAGAAGATAATGAGACCAACTCAGAAACCAGATAGTTTTCCTCCTTTATGCTATTTTAACCACATCTGCCCCGCTTTCCTTCAGAAATTTCCTAATTCATATTTTAAAAGCTCCCAGTAACGTCCATAATTATTTTCAGTTTGTGCTAGTTTTATTTACTCTGCAATTTTAGTTTTAATTGTTAAATAGGCAAACTTGTTGTCAAGAAGGGAGTTGTTCGTTTTCCAATATGCAGGATTCCTTTGATTAATTCTATCAGGAGATATATGAAGATATAACACAATAGCTTTATGATCAGTGAGGGGCACTTGGACAATCTCAGCTTCACAATTTGAATGTTGTTGTGGGGTTTCCAGCTTCTTCCTTTCACAGGTCCCTGGTTCCTGAGGCAGAGTTAGCTCCTTCAGACCCTGCTCCTCCTTCGCCTCACGTCCTGGATTCTCCTGGTAGTGATGAGCAAATTAAGCTTTTATGAAGCACTAAACCAGTTGGGCCAAACGTCTCAAAAATATATTAATTTGTTGAAGCTTCTGTTACAGTGACCTCTTGTGGCATTTTGCAATGCTGCTGTCAAATTAGGCATTATGCTTTTGGTGGTACACATGGAAGATGTTCTGACTAGTGTTAAAGAAACTGCTTTACTGTGGTTAAAAAAACTGATTTGTTTAAATCAACTTTATATCTGGTCTGTTTTGAATTTATTTATGTTTACATGTTTTCAAATAAAGACTGATAAATGTGTATTGAAGAGATTTAATAAAAAATGTTGCAATGGTATTGTGCTTGTGTAACTTCAGCAGTCAGTCTTTTATCATTCTTAAAAATAACAATGAGCTGTCATCACCACTATCTTTGTTTGGCAGAGTAGGATTTGAACCAGGGACCTGCTCACTGAGAGGCAGCAGCTCTACCAGTTGCACCACCATGCTGCCTTGAAGTAGACTAATGTAAATAGAAATTTAGTTTTAGCCCACACTGGCTTATGACTATTAAAATCACACATATCATTTTCATTTACTGTAATTCTATTAAATACATGGGTTAAATGGGTTAGATAATATGTTGAACATTACTATAACTTTTTTGACATATTTAAATATCAAAACCACCTTATCATGAGCAGAATGAAGTGTTCCCACATGTCAGAACGACCTCTTTTCCTGGCTGGCTCCACAATTCCTCATTTTCAACTATATCAACAACACAACAGCAAAAACACCTGCTCTACCAACACATTACAAACATTTTAGAGCTGTTTTATAGTGTTGAGAGCTCTCAATTCTAAACTGGCTCAACCTGTCAACTGTCAGAATCTAGATGAAGCGGTGACAGGGAATCAGCTGATTGGACCGTGGACCAGTCGAGCGATTCATTCCAACAATGAAACAGTTTGTGGACGTCACATGACTTCTTCCACACCAAAACAGGCTCTGAAGCAGTGGTCCGATGTAATTTTACTGCAGGGTTTGAAGCATGTTTTGAAGCTTTTGTTTCATACTACCATCGCTACTGTGGATCTCTTATGCTGAACTTACCTGGATGCAAATACTTTACTATGTGGGCCTCCTCAGTTGCTCCTCCACTGACCTTACCTGCCTCCACGCTCCACCCGTGTCCTACCTGTGAACTCCTTGGACCTGACCCTGATCACCTCTCACTCACCTCACCTCACTGTAAGACTCAAGACTCCAATTCCTCTCGTCCTTATCAAGTCTCTGATCTCCTTTTCCCTTCCAGGGACTCCCAGGGAGTGCCACCTGTAAATAGAGACTGACCGTTTATCCCTGTAAGTAACTTATTGTTTAATCCTCCTTCTGAGTCTGTAATCCTTCAGTCCGTTCTCCTGGGTAACCACCTCATTGTGACAGAAATGCTTCGGCCAAACAAACATACCCAGAACGTGACTGAGGGGGAGCACTCTCACTGCCTTAGCTCCCCAAATTGAATTAAGTTTACGGTAGTCAATGCATAGTCGAATGTCTCCATTTTTCTTCTTAACAACCACAATTGGAGATGAAAAAGGTGATTCAGATTCTCTGATAACACCAGCATCCAGAAGTTCACGTACCGTATTTTCCGGCCTATAAGTCGCACCTTTTTGCCTACATTTCCAAGCCCTGCGACTTATAGGCCGGTGCGACTTTTACGTGGATTTTTCGGTTTTTTCACTTTGGTCAAAAAATGGTCACTTAATTTAGGTCGTTTTTAACAGTCAAAGTGCATTTATCAAGAAAAGTTAAACTGACACATTTTTACTGTAATGTCAGCTAACAAAAATATATTTTTTACGTATTTATCTTTAAAGATCAAAGAGATGCAGGTCTGTTTGCTGCACTGCAGGTCTGTTGTTGCTGCGCATGCTCGTTTTGTGCCGTGAGGTGCGACTTATTACGTGGATTTTTCCACTTTATTGGACATAATTGGACTGGTGCGACTTATAGGGCGGAAAATACGGTAAATGCTTGCGAACAGCCTCTATGTCTTGTGGATGAATTGGTCTTGCACGATGTTTGAACGGGGTATTATCATGAAGATTAATGTGGTGTTTCCCTTGCTTGGTGCAACCAAAATCTGAATCATGATGGAAAAAAACTTCAGGTATGGCATTTAACTTGGTTATAATTCTTTTCCATTGTGATGGTATTGGTGAGTCACCAAAATTGATGTTCAAATGTACTGTTTTTTTATCAGCTATATGGTTGGTCACATGGTGCTCTGAGATGATACCTGCATAGGCCTCCAGTTCAGCAATGACACTTAAAGCTGGTATGGAGATGGCTTGCTTTGTTTCATTGGAAACAGCAACTGGAACCCTATTGAGTAAACCAGCTTGAAGTGCAACCAGACAACTACTGACAACCAGGCCACCCGGCAGACCTGAACCAGGGTGCCGAACAACAGCAAATTGACTGGCCGCACTAGAAAGCTTGGCACAACCCTCAACAACCACTGTGCAACCAGCTGGAATAAGTACAGGGGTTTTGCTGTGGAGTGTCACAACGCCTACCATAATTGGTTGTCACAGTTCTGCTGATGCATTAACTGAGAACCGTTTCTAAACCCATATGAGGTAGGTTGAAATGTTGGACAATTACTAGAACAAAACTGTTCATAGAGATCTAAAAAAGCTAAGTCTGGTCTTCTGGACATTCAAAAAACAAAACAAAAGCAAAAAATTGTAGAAACGTTTCGTCTTTCGTCTGAAAGACTTCCTCAGTCTGAGGTGCTGTGTTCAGCTCAGTCTTATAAATAGCACCCCCTCACAGTGTTACACAACCAGTTGGCTGATGACAGCCGAAACCAGCTGCTCACATGATCAAGGAGGACCATCAGCCTAACGATGGATCGTTAGCACCCTGATGGTTGTTTGCTATTCACAGAGGGCTGAGTGATACTAGCAATAACAGCATTGTAAGAGGGGGACAGTTGAACCCGGAGGCCTCCACCCCTGTTTAATGATGGACGGTTTCTTTTCACAAAGATGGCCTCCTTTACTCCTCTCTCAAACCATCGTTCCTCTCTATCAAGGATGTGAACATCTTCATCCCTGAAAGAGTGACCGCTGGCCTGGAGATGAGTGTAGACTGCAGAGTCCTGACCTGATGATGTTGATCTTCTGTGCTGGGCCATCCTTTTGGCCAGTGGCTGTTTAGTTTCCCCGATACAGTATAAGACTGATCACAGCCCTCCTGACACTGAACAGCATACACAATATTACTCTGTGCCGGGGGACTGGATAAGACTGAGCTGAACACAACACCTCAGACTGAGGAAGTCTTGACGCAAGACGAAACGTTTCTACAATTTTTTGCTTTGTTTTGTTTTGTTTTTTGAATGTCCAGAAGACCAGACTTAGCTTTTTTAGATTTTTCTACCTGGATTATTGAGCATGCATCAGGGTGTTCATAAGAGAATTTCAAATGTATTCATGCCAATTAGTACTAAAGCTGGGAATCCAGTTCTCACATCAGAAACAACCAAAGCAAGGGTTGTAACTGTTAATTCACTCCCAAGGAAGTCTTTTGGAAATGTCATTGGTACTTCGACATAACCCAAATACGGAACGTGTTGACCTGCAGCCCCTTCAACATGAAGTAAATCATTTAATGAGTGAACTGGTTGACCTGAGAGATGCTCATTGAAGAAAGAAACTGGAATTGTAGTGACCTGAGAGCCGGTATCCAAAATACATAGAGAGTTGTAGCCAGCAATGTTGACTTCTGCTGTACATCTGGATCCGATTAACCCCTTTGGTAAGTTAGTTTTGGTTTTGGTCTGCAACACACTTACAGACTCTCTCTTTGCGGGACAAAATTGGCCCAGCCCTCCTCCTGTTTGCCCCTCAACAGGAACTAGTTTAAAATGTGCTGAAGAAGAGGGATTTAGTCTCTGTCTCTTCTGTTTATCATAAAATATTTTCCGCTTTGCACTAACCAATGCTGGATTGAGCTCATTATCACATTGAGGCCTAACATGGCCATCTTCCCCACAACAGAAACAAAACCCAGGTTTAGAGCTAGAAATGCTGAATTTCACACAGTTTTTCACATTAGGCTTTGAAGTAGGTTTTTCAGCAAAAAATTGAGCAGATTTTACAGCAAGGCAACTTGTGCCAATTTGACCTGCAGTTAAAGCGGTGAGCTGCTGCTGTATCGCTGCCATCTGTTGTGAAAGCTGTTTAGTCATGTTATTTAGAGCAATACACAGGTTAGTTTCCTGATCTGTATGTGCAAACTGGACCTGAGATGCAACCTTCTGTTTAGTGGGTCCCAAATGGTGCTGCATCCTCAGGGTTTTTGCTACTTCCCTGTCCTCTTCAGTTCTAAGTAACAAGAACTCAGTAAATGAAGGTGGGTTACTCTCTCTGTTTGAGTTGAAGTTCTGATATTAGATTGTTGTCCCAACATCCTCTGCAAAATTGAGTCAGTCGCACATCCATGTCCTTCTCCAAAACACCTCCTCTCTTTACTGCATGCTGTAGCACAACCTGCAAACGCTGTGTGGCATTACTCATGCCCTGAGAGCATGAATAGACCCCTTTCACGGATTGCGCAATACCGGAAGCACCGCCATGTTGGAGACACTCGCGCTGTAAACACACAGTAGTTGAAGTCAGAGCTCCGGTTTTATTTCTGATTTGACCATGTTGTCTGTAAAACAAACCTCTGTAAAGAAGACAGAAGCTGCAGGAGAGTATGTGGACCAGCTTCAGCCTGCAGCAAAGGAACGTCATTTGGATAAAATACAGATAATTGGCAGCTAAGAAGACCCATACCGGCTGTCCAACATGTCAGAAGATGAGAGGACCTTACCAGCTGTGACCTACGCAGACATTGTGAATTATTTGGTGATTTATATTTAATTTTTAATTTGTCTGTGTACATATAAATATATTTTGGGTGTGTTTTTAAACACACACTAGCTATGTATTCTTATTGTAAATGTATGTGACTCATCACATCAGTCTGAGGATTGAAGCAAATTTTGTCAAAATGATCTTAGATCCCTGTTTAAGCTACATTTGATCCCTGGATCAACCAGATCTGAGCGGTTCCAGAGAGCAATGCCTTGATTTTCCTTCTTAATCCAGACTAAATGTGTGTTTCAGTTCATCTTATAGAAGCTCTGTGCTGAACTACCTCAATACATATTTTTTAAATAAACATGTGAAGTACAATGATGGCTGACAAGTGTTATTCAAAATTTTCAACTCTTGTACAGTGTTTCAACACAAATTATATAAATAACAGCTACTCTATGAATCTAATTACAGTAAGAACTTTGAGGTGCATTCTGCAGACATTTATCTTTTAAGATAATAGTACGAATGGTTGTCTTTATATAGACCTTTTTTTACCTTATAACTACTTTGAGTTTGGCAGAATATTTTCTAGTCAATACAAAAAGTGCACAAACAAAATGGTTAATGATACCGGTACATAATGTCATTTATTCTGTTTAAAAGAGAGGTTTTCTAAATCGACGTGAGCTATACAGTATCAGCACCACTATGTGAAACATATGTTGTAATATGTAAGTTGTCTTGTTTGCTCACGTCTGTGTGATATCCATTACAGAAAAAGCATAATCAAAATTACATTAATCAAATCAATACATAAACAATGATATAGTAATTCATGCTCAAATCAAAAAGGCGTTCAATACAGGATGAACTGGACTTTATTTGTTACTAATAAAGTCCAGTTGATCCTGTATTGAACGCCTTTTTTGATTTTATCATGTCCTGGACGACTGAGAATCTTCACCAGCATCATGCTCAAATAAAGAGTGCAGTGAATGAAAAATCATGTCTGCCCCATATTTGCAAAAACAACTTCAAAGTAAAGGTGGAACAATGTAAAATAAAAATAAAAAAGGTTCACATCAGCTATCACTCTTCTATCCACTTGTTCTTTTTACAATTCATGCAGCTACTCATAACCCACCAAAGGTGATTAACCAAGGCACAGCACACAAAGCCAATCATATTGATTAATGCAACTTTTTCTGGATATCTACATGTTTGAAAATCGATAGGTAGAAGAGGGCCATTCAAGATTGTGTATTTTTGTCTAACACAGCCTATGACACGTTCAACATGGATTCTAACATGTGCTATTTGCCATGTTTTTTTTAGTTCTTTTTTGTCGTCGGTTGAAGCGTTCAGCTGCCAGATGTCATCCACCATCAGCACCAACTGCTACAGACTTCTCTGCAGCACACATCTTCAGTGAAGGCACCCAGTCTGCATCATCCTTGCTGTACAATGGAGCACGTCTGCCTAAGAAAAGAAAAAACATAATAAAATAAAAATTACTTAAATGAAGTTGTAAATAATTGGTGTGTTCATATGCATATGAATTTCAAAACAGGATTTACAACATAGCACCGGATTGTCAGTTGTCAAACAACACAAGAACAGTTAATTTAGGTTATTGTATGTGCTTCTTACAGTTGTCAAACAACACAAGAACAGTTAATTTAGGTTATTGTATGTGCTTCTTACATATTTAGTGTTTGTATGTATTTTTTGCTTTTCAACTTGAGAGCTAGATGTGTAGTTTATCATGACAGTGCTCTTGTCATGAGTGTCATGTGCTCTTATGAATTTTGAATAATCAGCATAAACAACTCAACAACTGAAAGCTTTGTTAAGCTTTCAGTTGTTGAGTTGTTTATGCTATTTGTAAAAAACAAATAACTCAACAAAAAAATTTAACGTTCCATGTACATTTTATGCAGCACAGTTAAAGGATTGTAATAATAATAATAATCATCATTTTATTTAAAAGCGCCTTTCAGGACACCCAAGGACACTTAACAAACCAATTCAGTTCAAACATTATCAGTGACAAATTGAAATATAAAATACATAAGGATTATATAATATAAAATACATTTAGTAAAGTTAATAAGACTAAAGAGATGTGTTTTCAGGGCTGTCTTAAACAGAGAAAGGGAGGTGGTGTTTCAAAGGTCTGTCCTCGTGCTCAATAAACTTATGATTCGTGTAATGCCCTAATTCACTATAATCTACTGTAAGAAATATATTACCTGACACAAAGTGTGCAGAGCAAATTCGGATGTTGCTCAGTGTTTTTCAATCCAAGTTCTGGTTAGGCTGGCAGCCACAGACGTCCACGTTCCTCTGATAACTGCTGAATTACTTCACCTTGATTTGTGATCACGAGTGGTAATCTGTAAAACAGAAGGCTTTTCTCTCAATCTGACCGATTGTGGCAGCCATGGACACGACAATAACTCACCATTTTTTGATTTTGTGTGACCAGACGCGACGCACCACTACAATAGCTTTGAGGCTAACAGCCATATGCTAACAGCTATGTCGCCAAGATGGCTACTTCCGGTATTTTTCCAGGGTTGATGACGAGCCGTGAAAGGGGTCTATAAATTAAGTTTAACAATGTCACCCTGGGAATTTCACCCAGAGAATACCTATTACTTTTAAGGCCACGCAGGTTCGCTTTGCACCGATTAAAACATCCGGAACTACTGTTCAAAAATAACAATGGTAATTTATTTACAGTTACCTTAAAACATCTTAAAAAACATTTATTTACATCATGTTCAACATTCTTTGGTTTATTATTTCATTCATTTTATCCCAACTAAATAACAAACCCAAAAACCCTTTAAACCCCCAAAACACTAAATTACTTCAATAAATACAATAAATTACTTCAATACAAGGTTGCAACAACAATACAGTTCACCCTTCACTGGTTCTGGCACTCGCGACATGCCGTAGAAAAGGAAAGTGGCCGCACCAGTGTTGCCAGGTGAGAAATGTAGGATTATCGTACTAGAGTCCTAAAATTATCGTATTTTGAGAGAAATTATCGTACACCCGTCATAAACAAAATAACAAGTATGCTCTATAGTCACTCTGTTGTTGAGTAGCGTCTAACAGGCACCCCCAGTTTTGTGGCGTCAGTACTGGTGGGAACCATAGACAATAATACGTATTAATGTCTGGTGGCAACTAATGAGCCCCTCCTCCCCCCCCCCCACTTCTTGTTTTGGTTCATGGCTGTTAACCACCACCGAGCTGAAATGTGGACCGGAGATTATTTAAAAAAAAAAAAAATTCTGTCAAATTAATTTAATAACTCAACTAAATTCTGTCTATTAAGTTTGTATTTTCAAGGAAATAATAACTTGATCTTTAACTTTACTGATATCACTACTAAAAAAACATCCCTAATTAAAAATCATTTTATTTATTTATTTTTGGAAATGCTTTCTTCTTGTTTCATACCCTGGACATTCCATAAAGACATGTTGAACCGTTTCAGGGAAATTGCTGGTGCACATGTCACAAAAAAGTCCTGTTGCATGTTTTCCAATTATTTTAAGATATTTATTAAGCTCTGTGTGTCCTGTTCTAATGCGAGTCAGTTCCTGTTTCTTCCTGCTTTTCTTGTATATCCTACCTTTTTTGTTGTGTAAATGTCTTCCTGTATCAGTAATGTCCCAGTTTTCCTGTCATATTTTATTTCTTATCATTTAACGTTCAACTTTATATAAATGTTCTATCATTTTCATCACTTCTTCCAAACCGGTGTCACACGGCTCTGCTGCTCTGCTTTTTCTAACGCATGGGGCGGGCGCAGCGGACTATTCAGCCAATCATGGTCGTTGTTCTGCACATACGTCACTCTTAGGTCACATTTAGAAAAGCACGATTGGCTGGAATTTCAAGATGCCTTCAGGGTTCACAAAAAAACTCCGACAGACAGTTGCGACAGGCTGATGGAAACCGATCACAACTACACCTTCAGGGAATGGTCAAATTATCGTATTTTTGGCCTTTTTCGGGATTATTGATCGTACATCGTACAGAGGGCAAAATTATCGTACAAATACGATAATTATCGTACACCTGGCAACACTGGGCCGCACTGATGTCACACTAATATGTGCCATTGCAAGCAAGTACACCCTCTCCAAGTAGAACAGCTGACGACACCACAGTCCGTGTTCATAAAGCAGCAGTCTCCGGAAACAGAGCAGCAGTGGTCCCGATGTGAGGAGACCAAAAGAAAGTTAATTAATATCTACTCTCCATATAGCTGCCACAAAATAAAGTTTACAATGACAATTGTTTCCTTACCTGCTGGTCCTCACAACTATATATACACACACACACACACACACGTACACACACACACACACACATCCTCGTAGCCGGAGGGAGGGAAGAAGCCCAGCACCGCAGCGCTCTACCTATAATCACACAGACTTATCATTTCTGACCCAACCCAAAATCAGCTATAGTACAGCGAGAGAAAGAACACCTACCGTCCAGCAGTCAAACAGCCCGTACCACACTCAGTGACTGGTTGCCTTTACGGCCAAAACCCGTGGGACACCATGACGGTCAGAACCCACGGCACCAGCCACACGGCGAAGTGTGAAGACGACCCTGTCTGCCCGCATGCAGAGCAGCTGCTCTTATACCACGCCCACTCTAACAACCAGACATTCGCACCTGGAACCCATCAGCCTAATCAGGCATCTTTCTCTCTCTACTGCTACAGCTGCAAATAGACAGATGGCTTCTCTCCACTGTCCTGATAAGTATCCATGAATTTAACATACAACTCCTCTCATACGTGCGTCTGCTCTTTGTGGACTTCACATCTGCCTTCAACACCATGATCCCCCAAACTCTGATAGACAAACTATCCACACTTGGACTAAGCCCCTCCATCTGTAACTGGGTACTAGACTTCTTAACAAACAGACCACAGTCCGTGAAGATCCACAACTTCTCCTCCTCCACCATCACCCTCAGCACTGGCTCTCCTCAAGGATGTGTGCTGAGCCCTCTTCTGTTCACTCTGCTCACATATGATTGTACAGCCACACATCCAGGCTGTCATATTGTTAAGTTTGCAGATGATACAGCTGTGGTGGGATGCATCACAGATAATGATGAATCCAGCTACAGACAGGAGGTGGAACATCTGGAGAGCTGGTGCAAAGAGAACAACCTTCACATGAATGTGAAGAAGACGAAGGAGATGATTGTGGACTTCAGAAGGAACAAACACACCCACACCCCACTGTATATAGGTGGATCTGCGGTGGAGGTGGTCTCCAGCTACAAGTACCTGGGTGTACACTTGAATGATAACCTCAGCTGGAGCAATAACACCACCAGCCTGATCAAGAAAGGTCATCAGAGACTCTACTTCCTCAGACGGCTGAGACGAGCTGGTCTGAGAAGCTCAGTCCTCACCTCGTTCTACAGGTGTGCAGTGGAGAGCGTCCTGTGCTCCAGCATCAACGTGTGGCATGGAGGCTGCACAGTTGCAGAGAGGAAAGCTCTACAGAGAGTGGTGAAGGCTGCACAGTTGCAGAGAGGAAAGCTCTACAAAGAGTGGTGAAGGCTGCACAGAAGTCTGTGGGAGTCAGTCTCCCCACCATCACAGACATTTACACCTCCAGATGCAGAAAAAGAGCCACCTGCATCATGAAAGACCTCACTCACCCAGCACACTCACTCTTTGCACCACTCCCCTCGGGACGGAGGTTGAGGAGCATCAAATGTAGAACCACTAGACTGAGGAACAGCTTCTACCCTGAGGCTGTCAGACTCATGAATAAATAAATAATAAGAATAAACACTGCAAAATGTCACATCATGCTGATACTGATCTGTTTCTTGTTGCTGCGTTCATCTGTGACCATCTGCTCATGTTCGTGCTGCTGTTTATAATGATGTTTTTCTACTACATTAGGGCTTAGTGTATTACTAGCTGATGTCTCTCTTAGTTAATCCTAGATGTTATTATTGTTTTTCTCTTGCATTTGTTGTTGGATGTAACTGGGACCCTGTGTACATAATCTCGTTTTCAACACATGTACTACATGCGGTGCAAATGACAATAAATTCTCTCTGACTCTGACTCTGACTCTCCATCTTGAACAGTTCCATAGGCTGAATCAAGTTGTTGCATGTATACGTCTGGCAATGAATCAGGACTCAAATGTTTCACTATATCACAGGCAGGTGGGAGTATCACGAATTAGTCTGGTACATTGCAACTGCGACATAGAGGGATCTCGAAGAACTAAATCAACACTCGGCCACCATGTGTCACAGTCTGTCTCATGTCTTGGCCTGGGGGCTTTTCCAGAGAATGCTCTCAATCTATGAGATGTATGCATATGCAGAGAGTTGTCCCCACTCCTGACAACATGCTCTACAACGTAGCGTTGCACCTCAGGAGGACTAAGATCATCAGCAGGAATAGATGTAGACTGCTTCCCCTGGCCTTGCGTTTCAGTCCGGCTGAAGACAGAAGAACTGGATGGAAGAGGAGCTGACTGTGGAAGGGATGACAGAGGCTTTACTTGCGCTTTATCTTGATCCACAAGTTGTTCCCCTTTTTTTTTTCACTGGCACCACCGGACAGAGCTCTGCAATGGACTTCTGTATCTGGGACATCGCTTCTGTGAGAACTTCAGCATAATTTTTTCCAGACATCTTAGTAATTTCCTGTATATCTGCCAAATATTTATCAGTCTTTAAGCCACCAACCCTTAAGGCGTAACTCTCAGATAAACTTCCAATATGAAATTTAACACCCTCACTTGATGTAAATGTACAGTATATGGTAATATTGGAGATAAGCGTGCTAAAGATAACCCAGAAACATATTCAATAACCAACATTTGATTAAATTCTGATTCATGTGAATCTATAGTAGTTTTCTGCTTAATATCACCATACTGTTCAAGAAAATCAATGAGTTCATCAGAGTCAGAGTCAGAGTCAGAGAGTCTTTATTGTCATTTGCACCGCATGTGGTACATGTGATGAAAACGAGATTATGTACACGGGGTCCCAGTTACATCCAACAACAAATGCAAGAGAAAAACAGTAATAACATCTAGAATTAACTAAGAAAAACATCAACTAGTAATACACTAAGCCTAATATAGTGGGAATAAACAGCAGCACGAACACGAGTTTGTATGAGCAGATGGTCACAATGTACAGTATATAAGTCGCTTCGTTGTATCAGTCGCAGGACTGACAAATCTATGCAAAAAACTGTGACTTATATGCCGGAAAATGTGGTAATTTTTGTCTGTATTTCAGAGGAGATGTTGCACCATTTACATATATTATTATTATTGTTATTATTATTACACATTGACACTATTACTGGACCAGATGTTCCCACCTTCTCTCATTGTTGGGGTCTGATGTCAGCAGGACACAGTTTATGGAAGCTATATGCTATATTTTTAGGATCAGATATGGAGCTTTAAGAGTCTGTCCTCCCACATGCATAATCATGGTGAAATATTCCCTTTTTTAAGCATAAAATAACTAATTGCACTTAAATATTTTAGAAAAAGGAATATTTAACAAGAGGCAACGCTGTAATAAAGGTTGTATGCTACCTTTTTTTGTTAAAGAGCAACGTCCACTTTTTTTTACAAGGGAAGATCAGGACGCTGTTCCCATCCTGGCTTTAACGTCCATGTTCCTTCATTGGGTCCACTATTAGAGAGTCAGAGAGTCAGAGAGAATTTATTGTCATTTGCACCACATGTAGTACATGTGTTGAAAACGAGATTATGTACACAGGGTCCCAGTTACATCCAACAACAAATGCAAGAGAAAAACAATAATAACATCTAGGATTAACTAAGAGAGACATCAGCTAGTAATACACTAAGCCCTAATGTAGTAGAAAAACATCATTATAAACAGCAGCACGAACATGAGCAGATGGTCACAGATGAACGCAGCAACAAGAAACAGATCAGTATCAGCATGATGTGACATTTTGCAGTGTTTATTCTTATTATTTATTTATTCATGAGTCTGACAGCCTCAGGGTAGAAGCTGTTCCTCAGTCTAGTGGTTCTACATTTGATGCTCCTCAACCTCCGTCCCGAGGGGAGTGGTGCAAAGAGTGAGTGTGCTGGGTGAGTGAGGTCTTTCATGATGCAGGTGGCTCTTTTTCTGCATCTGGAGGTGTAAATGTCTGTGATGGTGGGGAGACTGACTCCCATCAGTGGGGTTCTCTGGAGCTCCCTCAATCAATACTGTATTGGGGAATTTTAGACCAAGAGTTTCAAAATATTCCATGATGAAAATAGAATTGGTGAATATATATGACCCAAGACTTGTTCGTGCAAAATGTTTTCTATTAATTACTGATCAAACAGCTCCTGGCTAGCTCGCCAAAAATGCAGCACTAAATGTAGCAAAGGACTAGATGGAATAATATTCAGAAGACTAAAGTTCATCTGCTGGAGCTGATGTCAGTAATCAATGAAAACAATACAAAGAATAACTGTTTTCAATACCGTGTATTTAAAAGAAAATTAAGTGAACAACACACAAAATATACATAGTCCAACTCAACTACTGCTGCTGTTAGACTGAAGGTCAGAGAGACGAGGAACCATCAAGTGTCCACCACAGATGTGAGTAGACCTCAGAGCTTTGAGGAAACTTGGTAGAAATTCTTTAAAAAAATACATTTTGATTGTTTCCAACAAACTTAAGTCAGGTTTCTTTTTGTTGAAACGTTTCGTCTTTCATCCAAAGGACTTCATCAGTCCGAGGACCCACAACAAACACAGTCTTATAAATATTACCTTCACATAGAGGTCCAACCATGATGGTACTCAGACACTCAGTGCTCAAACTGGTCAGCCCACTATGGGAAGGTACTGTTTATAAGACGGAGTTTACTGCAGCTCCTCCGACTGATGAAGTCCTTTGGATGAAAGACGAAACACGTCAACAAAAAGAAACCGTCCTGAGGACCTGACTTCACTTGGTTGGATTTTTCTACCTGGATCATTGAATCAGGATGTTTTGATGAAGTGTCGTCTATTTTTCTGCAGCAGCCACAGAACAAGATGAACTCAGAGATGAAGACTTGATCATTGTGACCCTGCTGCTTAGTGCTCCTTGTTTCTTCCTGTGTGGCTGCAGGTGAGGACAGCCTCCCTCCTCACCTGTGCACATGTTGTCCAATCACAACACACCTCACCTGACAGAAAGTGAAAGTGTTTCAGAGTTCTTTTAGACGGAGGGAACACACGGAGACATTTACAGACTAAACTGGGTGAGTTGGAAACTTTATTTCTCTCTGTGTGTGTATGTGTGTGTGTGTGTGTTTGTGTGTGTGTGTATGTGTGTGTGTGTATGTGTGTGAGTGTGTGTGAAACCTGTGTGTGTGTGTGTTATGTGTGTGTGGGGTGTTTGTGTGTGTGTGTATTGTGTGTGTGTGTTAAACTGCTCAGTCAGTCAGAACTGGTTCTTCTTGTTGGGTAAGATGTTGTTCTGGTTGTTATACTGGTCCAAAAATGAAACAAAGGAAACTCAATAAAAACTCTGTTCAGTGAACGTTAAATCCAGATGTTCTGTCAAATGCACTCAAAGGTCTGAACATCTGGAAAGAAGCCTACAGTCAGACTGCTTGAACAGATGTTGCTCTTCTACACAGGTTGTTACAGCTTCATGGTGCATTCAGGGACAACTCGTCGATGCTGCTGCTCAACAAGCAGAGTAATGGAGATTAATAGAATGAATGAGTTTAATATTTAAATATTTAAAACAAGTACAGGGTATTTGTTGAAATATTATCAGAACAGGAACTTCTTCTTCTGCTGCAGTCACACAGTTTCACCTGTTATTTAAAATAAATCAATATTGAATATGTTGCAGTGAAAGAGTCGTAAAATAAAAACACATGAGCTTTGGGCGTATTTGAACAACACTGAAGTGAAATGAGTTGATCAAAATGTGTGTTTGTTATTGAAAGCTTCATCAAAAGTCTCCTGTACAGAACACAGTGAGGAGGTTTGATAAATGAATGAAACTAATATTCTACAGTCAAATGTGTGAAATGATCTCTGTTATTATTTATGAGCTGTAGAATGAGACCACAGTTCAATTTGTTCAGAATGTCACTTTATTTTCTAAGAGCTTTATGTGTCCAGCATTAAAGTGACACACTTGAACTTCTTAATAATCTTCTAAAACGTTCAACTCGTTTATTATTGTTGCTTCAATCTTTATTGGCTCTTCACATTTAGAGTGTCCACCCTCAGTCCTACATTCTTCACTTTCCTCTTCTTCCTCTGTCTCCTGACACGTTTCCCTCCTCCAGATCTTCCACTAACAGCAGCACACTTTCTACCAACACCCTGTTTGTCAACAGCACGGTGGTGGTCGTTGTTAACCTGGGCCTCGACAAAACTGTTTTCTGTCGGATGCCCTTCCTGACACAACCCTCACCATTTACCCGGGCTTTGGCCCAGAACCAGAGATACACTGGCTTGTGTTCCCTAGTGGCTGCTTCGAACTTAAAACTAATAAAAAATATCAAAGCTGAGCTATTTTTTCATGTGATGCTTTTTGTTGTCAGCAACTGGAGTTCAACACAATGAAAAAAGGTTCGATAAGTCATCTATGCTGCAGTTTGAACATTTTACTATTTATTTGTTCATGTCTGAGTTTTTGTTGGTCTTTAAGACAAAAACTGTTGTTTCAATGTAAAAACTGTTTGTTCTGTGTTCTCGTGTCCTCTGTCACATATTTAGATCTCACTGTGACTCATCTGTTTGTTACACTCTTCATTTTCTCTCTTCTTCATTTCTCAAAGCCTTTTTAAAAGACAGTGATTATTAAAATGAGCTCAGTGTCATTTTTTGCTCCAGGTCTTGGTTTGACAGTTGGGTCTTGGTCCTAAAAAGATGTTTTGATGTTCACATTTTACTACGTATCGTCTTTAGACCTGACGTTTCTTCTTCTCTTCTACTACTCCTCACTTTACTTTGACAATAATATAATGTGCTGTTACGCAGGACAAATAATAACAAATAATAATTCCTCAAAGTACAAGAAGTGAAGATGAATCAAAAAGCAAACAAGTGTAAAAACCTTCAGGAAGTCTGGAGAACTATTGATAAAGACCATTTTAGAAGATGACAGGAACGTCTGGCTGCTCACACTTCAACTTGTTTCCATATTAGTCTGTTCATAGAAACAGTTTGTTCTCGAAGCTGCATGCAAATAAAAAGTGTGTGTGTGTGTGTTGTGTCAAAGCTCGTAGTGTGTGTCGAGGATGACTCTCAGCTACAACCACAACAAACCTCAGCTCAACATCTCACCAGGATCAATTAGCTGTGGCCGCCATCTTGAATCAGGTTGACTCCATCAGTTAGTTAGCTGCAGGTGCATCTACAAAAAGTTTCTGAGACTGATTTGTTCAGTGGTTCATAAGGTATTTTGCTAACAGACCTAAAATCAAAAGTTTTTTGTAAAAAGAAGGAGTACTTAAGGATATCTTTGTTATGCCACAACATAGAACTAGTTTAAAGAGTAGGTCTACTATAATTTATGGAATGGTTTAGAAAATGATATTAAAGTTAGAAAAACAATGACTTTGTTTAAGAAAATTATAAAGATTAGGTTTCTGGAAAAATATATATAAATTGGTTTGTATCAAATTTTATGTATGGTAAAGTATGATGAGTTATTGTGTAATATTTTTTGTGGATTACTGTTGTTTGAATTGATTGTTTGAATTAATTTTGTTAAAGAAGGGGCAGACTTAATAAGATTTTATCTTCTTCTGCTTCCGTTCATTTCATGTACTGTTTTTTAATTTTTTTATTTACGTGGTATTGTAAATAGTTTTTTTGTGTTCTTTTAAATTTGAAATGAATAAATTTTTAATAAAAAAAATCTGAATATGAACAAAGACAGTTGTACGTGTGTGAACATGTTCATTTGTTTGTTCTACTGGTTTCTCTCTCAGACCGCCTGAAGACCAGAAGATGGAAGGTCGGCTGAAGGAAAAGTCTCCAGGATCCACCTGTCTGTCCATGAAGAGTGACTGGTCCAAAGGTAATCCTCCAAACTTCAGTCCTGAACCTGGACCCTCAGACACAAAGTAAGAAAACAGTTTCTAACTGAGTCCTGTAAGTCCTCAAAGAACAAAGTAGAGAACTTCATGTTGGATTTCTAGTTGAAAACTGGTGAATTACCAGTGTGCTTTGATGGGAAGTGTCTCCTGTGACTTTTCCAGCAGCAACATGAAGATGTGACATGAATGAGAGCGACTGCAGTGACTTGTTCAGCCTGACTCTGTCTGCTTCATGATCACACTTGTAGTACTAGTCTGGAGTGACCTTTGACCTCTGGACTGAATCATGGAAAACACTGCAGGCAGCTTCATCCAACGTATCCAGAACACAAGGGAAGTTCTCGTACAGAGCGAGCCCAAAACATTCAGTGTGAATATTAGAACGAGTCATCAACGGCTCCGTCCTCGCACAGAATCTCCACAGAAACATGGAAAGAAAGGAGGGAAGAGACGGAGGTGAAGAAAGAGACAACACGACTTCCTGTTTGTTCATCAGCTCCATGTTTTACTGAGCTTCTGTGAGAGGCTTTGAACATCTCCTTTTTTTCTTTTTATTCATTTGAAATAAAAAATACAGCAATTTAATAAACACATGACAGAAGACCTACAATATAAATTTAAAATGAAGGGTGGCAGAATGAAGAGAGTATCTTATTCTATCTGCCCCCATTGTACAGAACAAATCCATTCAAACAGAAAACCTTCAATAAGCAACTAAAAAAGAGAGAAATTTGCATAATAATAATAATAAGTCAAGAAGACAAAAACGGAACGACACATGCAATTAACAATTTTGACACTAGACAAGATAAATTATTTTATATATATTTTTGCATATATATTTTTTAAACCATATTCTTAAATGAGGATATTGATTTTGCATTTTTAATTTCGGCTTCCAAATTATTCCATAATCTAATTCCTTGGATCGAGGTTGACCGACCCCTCAAACTGGTTCTAAATTTCGGTCTCACAAAAATCTAATTTCCCTTTAAATTATAACAACTTGACAACAACATTGTTTGCAGTAGGAGTTATGTGTGGTGCACCTGAAAATGTCACCACAATATTTGGTTTTCTTATGAATGTAAAGTATTTCCATGTGCAACGGATCCTATTTTCAAATATATGTTATATTTTGTTTGCGGTTCGGCAAGTTAATATGCCTGCATTTTTATAGTGTTTTTCTGAGGAGCGGTGATGACGAAGCGGAACCTTTGTTTTGGGGGGGTGCGTTGCTTCCAGGTTGGTTTTGGGGACGGACTTCACATGCTTTCTGGAGCTAAACGGCAAAACAATGGTCGTCATCTTTGACTCCTAATTTTATTATTCTTCAGATGGTGTGTCATCACTGTTGCAGCAGTCCTGACACTCGGGACCTGTAACAGATTGTGGGGGCTCGTCCGGGATCAGCACGCCACACATCCATGGGCTACAGCTGATCCAATGATACCGACCACCAGGACCTCTCGTGCTACACGTTCTCAGTGCCAGGAGTGACCCAGTGTGCAGAGGTGAGGCCGGTAACCAGTGAAAAGGGTGTACCCGCCTACAGAGTGCAGCACTGTGGACTCAAGCGGCCGAGACCAGCAAGATGTCTTCCGGTGAGAGAAAACAACTTCTTTGGAGCATCAAGAAGAAGTTACACCAGCTAACAGGTAGTGAAGCCCACCTCATCGCAACTTCTCTTGGAGACGTTGAAGGACTGGACTCTAGTAAGTTGATTCAAGACGATGAAGAAAGTTGTGTTGAATATTTGACTACCTACCTGTCATGTTCAACAATCCTGGGTCAGGAGGACCAGGGTTTGCCATTACTAAAAGGACTAGAATGTATCATAGATGAGACTATGGTGAATCGTGGACAAACTACAGTGTCTTTTGAAGCTGAAGCAAGTACAAGTGAGCAGGCCATTCCCCGTGTTCAGCCACAAGGCGGCGATGGCGGCGCAGACCCACAGGGACTGAGTCCAACACCACCTCACACCAGCCAATCTCGCAACCAGCAGGTAACCTGGGCATCAGTTCCACCAGCTACAGGGGACCCACTTGTCCCGACCCTCCAACCCCATCAACCTCTGTGCCCACCCCAGTGGTCTGTCCCTCATTCAGAGAACGTTCCAAGTTACACTGGTGAGAGTATGATAGCCATGAAAGATTTACCACTGCTGTCCCGTAGAGAATTCAAAGTGCATGGTGGGATGATTAGTGACACGACATCAGAAATTGGGTACAACAGTATCTGCAAACAGATAGATGAGGGTCTCAGGGAGAATCACACTCCAAATGAGGTGATTAGAGGAGTGCTACGTCTTATTAAACCAGGTAACTTCAGAGATATGTTAACAATAAAAGACGATCTCACAGTTTCTGAGCTTAAAAGTTTCCTGCAGTCTCATTTAGGTGAGAAAAGCAGCACAGAGCTCTTTCAAGATTTAATGTGTGCTAAGCAGTTTGAAAATGAGACGCCTCAGCAGTTTTTATATAGAATGATTGGACTGAAACAAAAGATCCGGTTCTCACTCAGACAACCAGACTCAGTCGTTAAGTACGATATATCCACAATTCAGTGTGTCTTTCTCAACACTATTTGCCAGGGCATAGGGGAGAAGTACGACAGTGTTCGCAGAGACCTCAAGACCCTCCTGGGTGACCCCACTGTCAGTGATGAGGCACTGCTTCGCCAAGTAATAAAGACCACGGCGGAGGAAAGCGAGCGGAAGCGTCGACTTGGCCGTAGTTCTACCATCAAAGTGAGTCATGCACACACAACAAACAGTGAGTTGAAAGAGCAAACAAAGGACGACGTGAAAGTAAATCAGATTAATAATGACTTCACACTTCAAAGACTCAGCGCCCAGGTGGAAGCACTGACACAAGCTATGGAAAACCTGAAAGCAAGGACAGTTCATGTTCCAGCACCAGAGCAGAGGAGCTCAAGACCCCAACCAGAGAGAAGATCTCAAAGAGAAAGAAAGAGCTGTCAGAACTGCGCTTCTCAAGTCAACCCGAACTGTAACCACTGCTTTGTCTGCGGAGAAGAAGGGCATCGTGCGGTAGGGTGCCTGAAGAAAACTAAGCCGTCGGGAAACGGGAGACGATCAGAGCAGGGGGACCACCTCTGATCGGCAAACCTCAGCAGTCCCACCCAAAGAAAAGGTCCAAAACCACTACTGACAGAGAGACGTTAGGTGCATGTTCGCAAGGAACTAACAAAGAAACACCACGTGGTCTAGTAGCTCCCCTAGTAGGTCGCCAGTCCCTTCTGAAATGTATGATGGCAGGTTACCTGGTAACGGTGGTATTAGACACAGGGGCGGGGGTAAGTCTTATAGATCAGGCATGGCTAAATAGATACTTACCCGGACAACAGATTAGATCCTTAAGTGAACTGATGGATGATGAACTTAATGTGAAGGCAGTCACGGGGGACTCAGTACCTTATGATGGATGGGTGGAAGTTGTAGTCAACCTTGAAGGCAACAATGACCCAGGCCTATCGATACGTGTACCCTTCCTTGTGAGCCGCCTTAATATCGAGAGACCCATAGTAGGCTTTAATGTAATCCACGAGTTCATTAAAGACAATGGGGGGAACTACAAACTTATTGAGCTTATTGGTAGAGCCATGGGGACTGACATTTCTACTGTAAGCACCCTAGTAAGTTTCATCCAGGCTAAAGAACATCCTATACATGAGCCAGCTACTGTAAAAGTAGGTTTCAAAGGGGGAATAGTCTATCCTAATCAGGTGGCTTACATTAAGTGTAGAGTCCCAGACAGTATTAGCTCAACAGAGTCACTTGTGTTGTTTGAACCAGTACTAGATAATGTCCACCTTGAACAGCTTAGTGTTGGAGCGGGACTCTTACAGATAGAAAAGACAGAGAGGCCGTATATTAAAGTACAGGTGTCAAATTATTCCAGCCGGAGTGTGACACTACCTAGTTCAACAGTTTTGGGTTCTATTGAACCTATTGCAAAAATAGTTGAGACTGACCAACCCAAGACCCCTTGTGAAACAGCACCAGTCTCCACCTGTATTGTTGGCTCTGTGAGCAAGTCTAGTCAAGACCAAGAGCCATCTAATACTGCCCACTGGCACCCTCCAGTGGATATTAGTCACCTAACACCAGAACAACAAAAGGAAGTAGAGCAAATGTTATTTGAGGAATCAAATGCTTTTGCCCGAGATGATGGAGACATTGGAAATATTCCGAGTTTGAACATGACCATTAACCTGACAGACGACATCCCAGTCCAACGCACATACACGTCCATCCCCAAGCCATTATACAAAGAGGTGAAAGAATACATCCAGGACTTACTGGCCAAAGGCTGGATAGTCAAGTCGAAATCACCCTTTGCTGCGCCTGTAGTGTGTGTGAGGAAACGGGATGGCACGCTAAGACTTTGCATTGACTACAGACAGTTGAATCAGAAGACCGTGCCTGACCGCCACCCGCTTCCGCGCATCCGGGACCTCCTGGACACGCTGGGCGGCCACAGCTGGTTCAGCATTCTGGACCAAGGTAAAGCTTACCACCAGGGGTATATGGCTGAGGGTTCACGCCATATGACTGCCTTCGTCTCACCCTGGGGGCTATATGAGTGGGTAAGGATTCCTTTTGGTCTCAGTAATGCCCCCGCCGCTTTTCAACGCAGTATGGAAGAAATGCTAGACACCCTGCGTGATGATTGTTGCATTCCATATCTGGATGACATCCTTTGCTATTCAAAGGGGTTCACTGAACATGTTGAGGCGCTGCGCAAGGTCCTCAGAGCCCTTCAGCAACATGGGGTTAAGCTTCGCCCAACCAAATGTGAACTGTTCAAAGCAGAGGTCAGATATGTGGGTAGGCTGGTTTCAGAAAAGGGGGTCCGAATCGATCCAAAGGACTATGAAGCTGTCAAGTCACTCAGTCAGAAGACGCCAACGAACGTGGGTGAGTTAAGAAAACTGCTTGGGTTTTTAAGTTATTATCGGGCCTACATTCAAGATTTTTCCAGGATTGCTAAACCTTTGTACAGCCTCCTACAAGTCAAAGGGAGTCCTGAAAACACTCAGACCAAGCCCAAGAAAACCCGAAGTGCTCAGCTGCCCTCAAGGGCTCCTATCAGCTGGACAGGTGAGCACGACCACATCCTGAGGCAGCTCATTGACACTCTGTCCGACCCACCTGTGCTTGCCTACCCCGACTTCGAACTGCCCTTTGTTTTACATACTGACGCATGTGAGAAAGGGCTCGGGGCTGTGTTGTATCAGAGGCAGGGGGGAAAATTAAAAATCATAGCGTATGGCTCAAGAACTCTGACCCCAGCTGAAAAAAACTATTGTTTACATTCCGGTAAGCTAGAGTTCCTAGCTCTTAAATGGGCCATTTGTGAGAAGTTCAGGGATTATTTATTTTATGCCCCAGAGTTCACAGTGTATACCGACAATAATCCCTTGACATATGTAATGAGCACTGCAAAGTTAAATGCGACAGGACATAGGTGGGTAGGAGAGCTTGCAGATTTCCGGTTTAACATCAAGTACCGACCTGGTAGAGTTAATGTGGACGCTGACACTTTGTCACGCCTTCCGCTGGACATTGACAGTTATGTTGGAGAATGTACAGAGGAGCTTAGCCGAGACATTGTTTGTGCAACATGGGAAGGGAGTGAGGTAGCAAAGAAGAGTGATGTTGCCTATGTAGCTGCCTTAAACCTGGCTCAAGACATTGGGTCGGACACTAGGCCAGACGCACCAGCCTTACCTAGCATTAGCCATGAAGAGCTAGTGAGAGCACAAAGACAAGACACGACAATTAAAGAACTCCTCAGGTTAAAAGAGACCAAACCCACACTAACTGACAGAGACAGACAAAATGCAGATGGGTTAGTGCGGAGGTTAATGCGTGAGTGGGGGAAACTTAAGATGGAGAATGAGCTACTTTACAGAGAAGCTGGGGGTAGAAAACAGCTTGTACTGCCTGCAGAGTACAGGCCCTTGGTGCTGAAACTCCTTCATAAGGACATGGGTCACCTCGGTGCTGAAAGAGTTATCAACCTGGCCCGAGATCGCTTCTACTGGCCCTTTATGAAGAAGGACATTGAAGCTTATGTGACGAGACAATGTCCCTGTATAAAACAAAAGAAACCCACCACACACGTCAGGGCACCCATGGGGAGCATCAGTTCCAGTGCACCCATGGAGCTAGTATCCATTGACTTTATGCATCTAGAAAAGAGCAGAGGTGGTTACGAATACATCCTTGTTGCAGTTGACCACTTTACACGGTTCGCTCAGGCGTGGCCGACCAGAAACAAGTCAGCCAAAACTGCTGCGGAGAAACTATACAACGATTTTATTCCTCGTTTTGGGTACCCTGCTAGACTACATCACGACCAGGGCCGTGAATTTGAAAACTCACTGTTTAGGGGACTACAGCAGCTGTCAGGTGTCAGTCACTCACGTACAACACCATACCACCCACAGGGAAATCCTGCAGAGAGATTTAATCGCACCCTACTACAAATGCTGAGAACTCTTGAGGAGGCAGAAAAGGATAACTGGAAAGACTTTCTGCCCCAAGTTGTCCATGCATATAATTGCACAAAACATGAGGCCACAGGGTTTGCCCCACATTTCTTAATGTTTGGACAGCATCCCCGCTTGCCCGTGGACCTCATGTTTGGACTCAACACAGAGGAGGACAGTGAAACACCATATGGATATGTTCAAGAGTGGGCAAGGAGGATGAAAGAGGCTTATCGTATTGCTAACAACAACAGCCAGCAATCGAGCGCTCGTGGAAAGAAACACTATGACCAACATGTGAGAGGAGTTGTCTTGGAGCCTGGTGATCGAGTGTTAGTTCGCAACCTGAGAGAAAAGGGCGGACCTGGAAAGCTCAGGTCATATTGGGAGCAGACTGTGTACATTGTCAAAGAGCAGATCAATGACAGCCCCATCTACAAAGTATGTCCTGAGAACAATGCCCAGAATACCAGGGTCCTCCACAGAAATCTGCTGCACCTGGTGAATGACTTACCTTTAACTGTTGATCACAGAAAAGATAAAGCACCCACCAAGAGCAGAGTCAGAGGCCACCGGGTCACTCCAAGCCAAAGTAATCGAGACAGCGACTCATCAGATTCTGAGAGTGACTCCAGGATGCGTTATTGGCTCAGAGTACCTGCGTCAACAAGATTACAGGAACCAGCCACCCAAACTCATCCAGTGTCGAGCCAAGTTTTCACACCCGTGGACCAACAGAGGGACTCTCAACTGAGCACTGTAGATGAACATTTTCAGCATCCAGCTGAAAATGAACTGGTCCAAAACGGTGAAACGGACGATGCACAAAGAGAACAAGAACTGGGAAGAGACACTGAACAGGTTGAACCTGAAATTGAGCGAGAGGAGCAAGTACCAACTCAGGAGGAATTTCTCAGGAGGTCTACTCGAGCAAGGAGACCACCTCAGACATTCACCTACAACACTATGGGTCAGCCCTCCTATCAGCCACAAGGGGTCATAGGTCATGTTGGACTGTGTGGGCTACAAGCTTCACCATTATGGGTAATGCAACCTGTACAAGAGCAATTTTATACTCAACAGACTGTGCCTTATGCAACGACAATGCCTTTTGCAGTGCCTTATAATTTGGTATACTGAGATGTGTACACTGAAGGGAAAGGTTCTTTTGAGTGAGGTTCCTGTGACAAGAACCAAGTTGTTAATATTTTGTGAAATGTTATCACTGGCGTTAAAGTGTCGGGAGCCACCTTTTAAGTTGGGGAGCGTGTGGTGCACCTGAAAATGTCACCACAATATTTGGTTTTCTTATGAATGTAAAGTATTTCCATGTGCAGCGGATCCTATTTTCAAATATATGTTATATTTTGTTTGCGGTTCGGCAAGTTAATATGCCTGCATTTTTATAGTGTTTTTCTGAGGAGCGGTGATGACGAAGCGGAACCTTTGTTTTGGGGGGGTGCGTTGCTTCCAGGTTGGTTTTGGGGACGGACTTCACATGCTTTCTGGAGCTAAACGGCAAAACAATGGTCGTCATCTTTGACTCCTAATTTTATTATTCTTCAGATGGTGTGTCATCACTGTTGCAGCAGTCCTGACACTCGGGACCTGTTACATATGGATGCATGAACGTGTGAAAAACACAGTTTTTAGGTTATGAATTGAAAAAGACAAGTTGTGTAAACACTAAAGCTCCAGGGTGGACAGTTTAAACCAGTCCAGAACCAGACCTGCAGGTTGGACCCAACTGGACCCTCCAAACCTTCAATGTTCATGTGCTCATGTGAAAAAACAGGAGTTCATTTCTTCATCAGATCAGTTCCAGTTTCAAACTGGGACCAGTTCTTCCTGTTCCTGAACAATGTGTAATATCTCAGCACCAACTCTTTACTGGACCAGAACCAAGAGGACCAGTAGGAGCTCATGGAGACCAACAATCAGGGAAGATGTTGTGAGTCCATGTTGAAAAAGCTCAAGTTGGGTTTTGTTTTGAGTTAGTTTGATTCAAGACGGAGCAAGAAAAGCTGTGATGTTCACCATGAATCACATCACCTGATCCAGGTGGGTGAGAGCAGTGTGGACCACAGAGGACGCAATCTCCTCTGTGGTCCACACTGCTCTCACCCACCTGGATCAGAAGGATTCAAACGTGCGTCTGCTCTTTGTGGACTTCACATCTGCCTTCAACACCATGATCCCCCAAACTCTGATGGACAAACTATCCACACTTGGACTAAGCCCTTTCGTTTGTAACTGGGTCTTAGACTTCTTAACAAACAGACCTCAGTCCGTGAAGATCCACAACTTCTCCTCCTCCACCTTAACCCTCAGCACTGGCTCTCCTCAGGGATGTGTGCTGAGCCCTCTTCTGTTCACTCTGCTCACATATGATTGTACAGCCACACATCCAGGCTGTCATATTGTTAAGTTTGCAGATGATACAGCGGTGGTGGGATGCATCACAAACAATGATGAGTCCAGCTACAGACAGGAGGTGGAACACCTGGAGAGCTGGTGCAAAGAGAATAACCTTCACATGAATGTGAAGAAGACAAAGGAGATGATTGTGGACTTCAGAAGGAACAAACACACCCACACCCCACTGAACATAAGTGGATCTGCAGTGGAAGTGGTCTCCAGCTACAAATACTTGGGTGTACACATGAATGATAACCTCAGCTGGAGCAACAACACCACCAGCCTGATCAAGAAAGGTCATCAGAGACTCTACTTCCTCAGACGGCTGAGACGAGCTGGTCTGAGTAGCCCAGTCCTCACCTCCTTCTACAGGTGTGCAGTGGAGAGCATCCTGTGCTCCAGCATCAACGTGTGGCATGGAGGCTGCACAGCTGCAGAAAGAAAAGCTCTGCAGAGAGTGGTGAAGGCTGCACAGAAGATGTTGGAGTCAGTCTCCCCACCATCACAGACATTTACACCTCCAGATGCAGGAAAAGAGCCACCTGCATCATGAAAGACCTCACTCACCCAGCACACACACTTTTTGCCCCACTCCCCTCAGGAAGGAGGTTGAGGAGCATCAAATGTAGAACCACTAGACTGAGGAACAGCTTCTACCCTGAGGCTGTTAGACTCATGAATAAATAAACAACACGAATAAACACTGCAAAATGTCACATCATGCTGATGTTGATCTGTTTTCTTGTTGCTGTGTTCATTTGTGTTCATCTGTGACCATCTGCTCATACAGACTCGTGTTCGTGCTGCTGTTTATAATTATGTTTTTTTTCTATTACATTAGTGCTTAGTGTATTTCTAGTTGATGTTTTTCTTAGTTAATTCTAGATGTTATTACTGTTTTTCTCTTACATTTTGTTGTTGAATGTAACTGGGACCCTGTGTACATACCGGTAATCTCGTTTTATCACATGTACCACATGCGGTGCAAATGACAATAAAGATTCTCTGACTCTGATAGAAAGTAATATTTTACTAACAGGAGCTGACTGTCATGTTTTCATGTCATGTGCTGAAAACTGGTGAGTCCATCGTGAAGGTTTCACTGTGGACCTTTAAACCTTCAGTGTCTGCAGCAGTTTGTGTGTTCAGAGCTTCTTCAGTGGTTTTCTTCAGGGATTCATGTGATGTGAAGAACGACATGTTTGTGTTTCAGAGGTCAGAACCTCAGACAGAGAGCAGAACCTCCAGGACCCAGCTGTCTGTCCATGAAGAGTGACATGTCCATAGGAAATCGTCCAGACCTGAGTGAAGAAGCTGGACCCTCAGACACAAAGTAAGACAGCTGTTGCTGATTTAGACTCATTGGCCCTCATGCACGAACCGTTCGTACGCACAGATTTGTTCTTAAACTGTGCGTACGAGTGATTTAGGATCATTTGTGGCATTCAACAATGTTTTCGTATCCTACGATTTTTTTCAGATACGAACAAAATTTACGAGTGGTCCGGACCTGTCGTATATTTTAGGAGCGTCAGTCTGCTGTCATCCAGACGGAATTTCTCCACTAATAACTTCATATTTCGTTATTTAGAAAATATTTAGAGTTTAAAAAAGTCACGCACCACAATTGTTTTTGACAATAGGTTCTGTTTGAAGTCGAATTATAATTTTAAATGTAATAATGACTAACGGATTAAAGTATTTAAATTAAAATCAATTTGTTATCAATGCCGTTTTCTAACACTACAATATTAATATGAAGATCTCAAACTGAAACCAACTTAAATTATGAATTAATTTAAGTTTAATTTGTCTCGGTAATGCAGACTTCGGTAACGCAGACTTTACATTGACCTCCTCCTGTTGCAGTCATAGCTGTCAGATAGCTCAATGAGTAGAGCGTTGTGTCGCAGTGCTGAACTTTATGGGTTCAATTGGGGACAACGTTTTTTTTTTTTCTCCTTTTAATTAATTCCAGATTTAAAAAACACAAGAATACTATTTACAATACAACAAGAAATGAAGCATAAAGTCTTTTTAATCTGGAATGAATAAATAATCTAAAGAAGGAAGGAAAAAAAAATAGGCATACCTTGTGGGAATCGAACCCACGAAATCTCAATAAGCGGTGCAATGCTTTAACCAGTTAGCCACCAGGACACGTGTATATTTTAAGGTCCACATTTATTATAAACAAACATTCTTTGGCATTAGTTGGTCATTTACTCCCATGAGTGACGCTGCTAATAAGGACAGATTTACTTTTCTCGATCAATGAGAGCAGAACTTCAATCTCCGCACCGGTGGAGTTCTTCTTTTTTACTTTTCGCTGTCATTTTATGAACGAACACGTTTTGCCTCCGAGGCAGGAAACGTAGCCTTATATGGTGTTTTGAGGGGTGGGGATTATGTAAATAACCTCTCCGCATGCACGCGCAGCTGGTTAGAACAGGTGGGATTCATCATATTTACGCAACTCATTTACACACTTTTCCTGAGGATAGAAGACTTTGTTGAATCTGACGTGGCATGTTCGTACGAACGCTTCGTACGAACAAAAGTAGGAGAAATTTAGGATAAAAATACGAACATTTTCGTGAATGAGGGCCAATCTTCTTGTGTTCAATAGTTTAGTTGAAGAACCTGCAGAGCACAGCCTGAAAGTCAGTGAGGTTCTGGTTCCTGTCTCTGATGCTTCAGGAGGTTCTAGTGGATGGATGTGAACAAGAGTTTTCTCCTCATCCTGGAGTCAGAGTGAAGCAGCAGCCAGATGTTAGAACTGATCTGATCAACACTTCCTGTTGTTCCACTTCTTCATCAGTAAATGTCTTCACAGAGGGAGGAAGAGGAGTGGTGTTTGTGAGGAGGAGCAGCTGTCCTGCTGTTCTTTGTGTCAGGACGTCCTGAAGGATCCAGTCTCTACCAGCTGTGGACACTGGTTCTGCAGACGCTGCATCACCTCATACTGGGACCAGTCTGCTTCATCAGAACCCTCCTCCTGTCCCCAGTGTGGACAAAGACCCAGAAGTGGACTGAAGACAGCCAGTCAGAGCATCTGTGTCCAAGGTAAGACATTTGTGTCCACCTGTTGTCTTCATCCAGACACATTGTTGTGTGGGACACAATGAAGATCTGAGATGATTAGAAAGATCCTTCAGATTGAAGCAGCAATCAGAACGTTGGAGTTTCTGCTGCAGCATTCACATCTGCACTGTGTCACATTTTTCACCAGATGTTGGTCTGCAGGAGCTCTTAGAGGAACATCAGATCAGTCTGAGGAGGAGATGTGAACATGTGACTGAAGGAAGTGATGAACCAGGAAGTAGAAGGCTCCTCAACAGCATCTACACTGAGCTCTACATCACAGAGGGACAGAGTGAAGAGGTTAACACCCAACATGAGGTGAGGCAGCTGGAGACAGCTTCCAGGACCAAGAGCCTCCAGGAGACTCCAATCAGGTGCCAGGACATCTTTAAAGCCTTACCTGAGCAACATGGATCCATCAGAGTGGTTCTGACCAACGGCGTCGCTGGCGTTGGAAAAACCTTCTCGGTGCTGAAGTTCACTCTGGACTGGGCCGAGGGCTTGGAGAACCAAGATGTGAGCGTGGTGGTTGTGCTTTCCTTCAGGGAGCTGAACTTGATCAGAGCTGAGCAGCACAGTCTTCTCACGCTGCTCCATGTTTTCCATCCAACATTACAGAAGGTCCCAGCAGAGAAGCTGGCTGTCTGGAAACTTCTCTTCATCTTTGACGGCCTGGATGAAAGCAGACTCCACCTGGACTTCACCAACAGTCAGCTGCTTTGTGACGTCACCCAGAAGTCCTCGCTCAACGTGCTGCTGACAAACCTCATCAAGGGGAACCTGCTGCCCTCGGCTCTGGTCTGGATCACTTCCAGACCTGCAGCAGCCAATCAGATCCCTCCTTCATGTGTGGACAGGCTGACAGAAGTACGAGGCTTCACGGACGCCCAGAAGGAGGAGTACTTCAGGAGGAGGTTCAGTGATGAAGAGCTGTCCAGAAGAATCATCTCCCACATGAAGACCTCCAGGAGCCTCCACATCATGTGTGGAATCCCAGTCTTCTGCTGGATCACTGCTACAGTTCTGGACCACATGTTGACCACAGAGCAGAGAGGAGAGCTGCCCAAGACCATGACTGACATGTACTCACACTTCCTGCTGGTCCAGACAACCAGGAAGAAGAACAAGTACCATGAAGGACCTGAGACCAGTCCACAGGAGCTGACAGAGGCTGACAGGGAAGTTCTTCTGAAGCTGGGGAGGCTGGCGTTTGAACATCTGGAGGAAGGAAACATCATGTTCTACCAAGAAGACCTGGAGCAGTGTGGTCTGGATGTCCCAGAGGCCTCGGTGTACTCAGGAGTTTGTACAGAGATCTTCAGAAGAGAGTGTGTGATCTTCCAGAAACCAGTCTACTGCTTTGTTCATCTGAGCGTTCAGGAGTTTCTGGCTGCAGTCTACATGTTCCACTGTTTCACCTCCAGGAACATGGAGGTGATGGAGAGGTTTCTGGAGAAGGCTGCTTGCCTTCAACACAAATATGAAGATGATGATGATGAAGAGGAGATTCATTCAGATTTAGAGAACTTCCTGAACAGAGTCCTGAAGAAATCCCTCTTCAGTAAAAATGGCCACCTGGACCTGTTTGTTCGCTTCCTTCATGGCCTCTCTGTGGAGTCCAACCAGAGACTGTTAGGAGGCCTGCTGGGTCAGACAGAGACCAGTCCAGAAACCATCCAGAGGATCATCAACAACCTGAAAGAGATGGACGAGGATGATGATGATGATGAAGCTTCTCCAGACAGAAGCATCAACATCTTCCAGTGTCTGATGGAGATGAAGGACCTCTCAGTTTATCAGGAGATCCAAGAGTTCCTGAAGTCAGAGAACAGATCAGAAGAACTCTCAGTGATCCAGTGTTCAGCTCTGGCCTACATGCTGCAGATGTCAGAGGAGGTTCTGGATGAGCTGGACCTGGAGAAGTACAACACATCAGATGAGGGACGACTGAGACTGTTTCCAGTTGTGAGGAACTGCAGAAAGTTTCGGTGAGTCCAGATGTGTTCATTACCTTCATGTCAGTGGAGATCAGCACTTTGAATTATTAGTAGTAGTTATTAGAGCCATGGAGGAATTCTGTTTGGATCAAGTTAGAGACACTTTTTAATCTTCATCACATTGAACATTTTTCATGGAAGTTACTGAACAAGATGACAGGGTCAAAGGTCAACGTAGAAATGTTGTCCTCTCATTTACTTCATGTGGACAGATGTTGATTTGGTCTACAAACATCTGCTCAGTTTAATGATAAACACAACACTTTGAATAATGTGGATAAAAAGAGTAAAAGTTGAGATGATGTGAAAGTTGGAGTGAAAAAGTATCTGCTGTCTCTTGGTGGATCAAAGTTTAGTTGAGTTTGAACTTGATTTGTTTTGTTCCTTTTGAAGAACACAACATGAATCCATCCCTGCTCTCTGAAGTGTGTCCACACAGAGCTCAGAGTCTGACAGAACCACATGAAGTCCTCCTGGCTCTCAGCTCCTGCAAACATTACAGTCCTGAACACAAGTGTTGTCTTCATCCCAGTCCTGGTGGATTTCTGACCAGTACTGCCCCCTACTGGTCAATGTGGATCTATTCACACACTAGTTCCACTGATTTGATGTTTTCATCTTCTCTTCAAACATGTTCAGACTGTGCTGTGAGGTTGGATGAAGTCCTTGTGAGGATCCAGAGTCTGACCTGATGATGATGAATTCAATTTATAACGCACTTTTCATTAATAAAAATCTCAAAGTGCTACAAAGTGCAACAAAAGCAAAGATCAAAATAAAACAAGTGATAGAATCAAGTAAAATCAATAATAATATCAACTAAGATCAAAGATAAAATCATGTGGAGGCAGATTAGGCTTGCTTAAAAAAAAACAAGTGATAAAATCAAGTAAAATCAATAAAGTTATAAACTAAGATCAAAGATAAAATCATGTGGAGGAAGAATAGGCTTGCTTAAAAATAAAAGTCTTTAAGCCGCTTAACCTGTCTGCTGCAGTTGTGACCTGCAGCAGACAGCAGTCACAAGTCAGTGGAGAACAACAGGAAGTTATGCTAACAGGCTAACTGAGCTAGCAGCTGCTAAAACATGACAACAAAGTTCTGTTAGCTTCAACATGTCACAGCTCCAGAACAAATGTTGCATGGTGGATTTTTCCAGCAGTTCTCTTTGGCCTCAGATGGTTGAGAAGATGGAGTCAAAGTGTCAAATATTTGTCTGATTTCAAAGTGAAGCAGAGTAAAAATCCACAATGCAGCTTCACTTTCTTCTTCTTCTTCTCTTCTATCATGGCGGATCGCAAGCAACGTAAAGGTGCATACCGCCACCTACTGTACATGAGTGTGCAGCAACACCACCTTACATCAATTAAATTCTATTCTTTAAGCCTGTCCGTTGAAGAAAAATAAATAACGCCTTTCTTATTCTACAAATATCCAATATGTCTCCTTCACTTCCTAACATACCTTGAAGACTCCATTCTCGACCTGCCCTACTAACCACACTCCGCAAACCCTCCCTTTCTTGTTCATATGTTTCACAATACATCAACACATGTTCTACATCTTCTTTCACTCCACACCCTTCACATTTATCATCATCCTTCCTCCCTATCAAATATAAAATATCATTTAAATAGGTATGACCTACCCTCAATCTGAGCATGATTATTTCGTCTCGTCTGTTCTTCTCAGCAACATGTCTGTGAAGTACTGACTTTTGGACTTTGTATAATCTCCGTCCTTTCTTATCGTCATTCCAACTCGTTTGCCATTCTTCTATTTCTTTACTCTTAATAAGTGACTTCCCTTCCCCTTTCCCTATAGGAATTGCAAGTGTTATTGCCCCCTCTAAAGCCCTTTTGCCAGGCTATCTGCCTTTTCATTGCCTTTAACACCAACGTGTGCTGGTACCCAACAGAACCAAACATCAATGCCACCCCTGTGCAATCTAAGTAAACTGTGCTGAACTTCTAACACTAAATCCTTCCTGTTATTACCTTCTCCCTGAATACTTTCTATAACAGCTTTGGAATCTGTGCACACCACCACCCGATCCGGTCGAACCTCCTCAACCCACTGTAAGCCTAGTATAACAGCCACCATTTCTGCTGTATAGACCGATAGGTGATCCGACAACCGTTTTGAAATGCAAATCTTAAACTCCGGTATAAATAGTCCAATTCCCACACATCCCTTCAAATTCTTAGAACCATCTGAATAAATTTTAAGGTAATTAGAATAAGAGTTAGTTAAATATATGTCTGTCTCCACACCTAGTTCATTTAAATTCCAATCATTTTTCAGTTTAAGTATGTTCATGTCAACATTCACCTCAGGAAATAGCCATGGAGGAATAACACTAAGGGGATTAAACTGTGCCAGTCCTTATCCGCCAATCCAAACTTTTTAGTCAAGTTGCCTATGATCCATCCAAAGCCATTACACTGAAACGTTGAATATTCCCAACAGTCTTGCAGAATTGTCAAAGTCATAGGTTCATCCTTACTACTCTTAACTTTCATCCAATAGACTAATGATAATTTCAGTCTTCTCATTTCCAGTGTAGTCTCTCCAGTCTCTATTAAAAGAGCATTAATAGGTGTCGTTGTCACAGCCCTTGTGCACACACGTAAAGCCCTACTCTGCAACCGATCTATCTTTTGAAGAGTCGTTTTGGCTGCTGTTCCATATACAAAACTGCCATAATCCACAATTGACCTCATAAGAGCCCTATATATGTTCAATAAAGACTGTCTATCTGCACCCCAGTTATTTCCAGCCACCGCCTTTAGCAAATTTATAACTTTCCTACATTTCGTTTCCAGATGTTCAATATGCGTTTTCCATGTATAAGAACTATCCAACCATAGTCCCAGATATTTAAATTCAGTCACCCTTTCCAACTGTTGTCCATATAATGTCAATGTTCCAATTTCTACATTTCTCTTATGTGTAACTACCATATAACACGATTTGCTTGTTGAAAATTTAAAGCCCCAATCATATGACCATTGTTCTGCTTTACGAATTGCTTTATTAATCTTTCCTACCACATGTTTAACATTCCTACCCCTCATCCATATGACCCCATCATCTGCATATAACGCAGACTTTATACAATTATCATTGTCAGAAAAAATATCATTAATCATAATATTAAATAAAATCGGGCTAATTGCACTACCTTGAGGTATTCCATTTTCCACATTAAACACACTCGAGTAATCAGACCCGACCTTCACTCTTAGTTTTCTATCCCGTAAGAAATTTGCTATCCAATTATACATCCTTCCACCAATCCCCATCAGCTTAAGTTTTATAAGTAAGCCTTCCTTCCATAACGAATCATATGCTTTTTCTATATCAAAAAATACCATAATCATGATTTCCTTCATTTTCAAAGCCTTCTCTATGTCATTACTGACTCTAGTCAGAGCATCCATTGTCGATCTCCCTTTCCTAAATCCACACTGATAACCATTCAGCAGTCTTTCATTCTCAAGAACATAACCTAATCTATTGACCATAATTTTCTCCATGCATTTACTTAAATGTGAAGTCAGAGCAATTGGTCTATAATTATTTGGACTGGTAGGAACTTTCCCTGGTTTATTAAATGGTAGGATTGTTGCCGTTTTCCAGCTAAGTGGTATTAAACCTTCTTTCCATATTTTATTAAACAAATCAACTATCAAGGTCAATGATACTTCCGGAATCTGTCTAAACATAGCATAGCATAATTGATCCTCACCTGGAGCCGAATACCCTGTTCCGGTCAACACTGTTTGAAGTTCTTTCAAGGTTATATCCATATCTAATGTTGAAGCAGTATCTCCACATTTTTCCCCGAGATTTGTATGCCCTTCAAGTTTTTGAGCCCTCTGCCGTCTATGCTCATCTGTAAGATGTTCTCCATTATGAACGGCAGCAAACGTCTCACCTAACAAATCTGCCTTATCTTTATTCAAAACTAATATTTCTTGACCTCTGACTAAGGTAGGCATTTTAACATCATTCCTTTTCCCCGACATCTTCCTAAACATTGACCAAACATTGTGTAATTTTACTTCCGAACCTATTGAGGAACAATATTCCCTCCATGTCTTCTTTTTTGTATCCTTAATAGTTTTACGAGCCACTGCCCTTTTCCGTTTATATTCAATAAGAGTTTCAGCCGTCAAATTTCTCCGTAATACTTTAAAAGCCCTATTACGTTCTTTAATCGCTCTAGTACATAGATCAGTCCACCAAGGAACTACTTTTTTCTTACCTTTCAGTTCAAGTTTTGGGATGCTAGCATTTGCAGCAGTTAAAATATGTTCTGTTATCTGACTCGTACATTCTTCAATATCGCCTTTTAAGGTTACCATGTGACTGGTTTTCTCACAATTCATTTTAAATTTGAGCCAGTTAGCTTTGTTAAAGCACCAACGTGTTAACATCAAATCTTCTTGTCTGTTTATCTGGTCGTCAATTATCGTACTCACTGGGAAGTGATCACTCCCCAATGTAGATTCCCAGGTAACATCCCACTCACATGAACCAACAAGAGTATCTGATACTAATGTGATATCAAGACATGAACCTGTACCTTTATGAATATTCACCCTTGTACGTTTCCCACTATTAATACACACCAGTGACCTTTCATCCATCATTTCTTCTACTATGTTACCATTATGATCCGTCATCCTGCTACCCCAAAGACTATTGTGGGCATTAAAATCTCCGCACCATAATTCCCGTCTATGTAGAGTCCCTGCTATTTCCTTAAACAGACCACTATCTAGCTTTTCACATGGATTATAAAAATTAACAATCTTAATATTTCCATATTTTCTCAAATTAAACATTTCTACATTAACACATTCCAAGTCTTCAGCCAATAGGTTCCTCTTATAAGCCAGTCCATCTTTAATGAACGTGGCACACCCTCCTCCACTACCATTAATTCTATCCTGTCTTTCTATGCTATACCCAGGAATTTTAAAATCTAGCTGAGGTTTCAACCACGTTTCCTGAACACAGATTACATCTGGGATTAATGCAAAGTCAGAAACATACTTTTTAAATTCTTGTCCATTGGCTATTAGACTCCTTGCATTCCATTGGAGGATATGTAGAACCATCACAAAAACTTGGACCCTAACCCTGAGTACTTTCAGTCG